>JXSR01S018249.1:26025-41429 GCA_000969725.1 Ophiothrix spiculata
ATAATGCCGAGATAAGAGACAAGCGCAAAGCAGCAAAAACCGGGAGAGTGCGCGTTCCCCCTTTTGTATTAATAATTACAGGTATTTTTCCAACCTGTGTGTTACATCACCTTATTCATTTCTGGTCATAACCTCTGTATGATTTGCTACAAAGGTTGATATAGATCCATCAATCTTTGATTTAATGCTTCGCTTTGCCGAGATAAGAGACAAGTGCAAAGCAGTAAAAACCAGGAGCTTGTGCGTTCCCCTTTTTATACTCAATAATTATAGGTATTTTTTTAAATTAAAACTTAACTTTAACCAACTTGTGTTTTACATTACCTTACTCATGTCTGGCAATAAGATTATGTATGATTTGCTGCAAAGGTTGATATAGATCCATCAATCTTTGATTTAATGCTTCGCTTTGCCGAGATAAGAGACAAGCGAAAAGCAGTAAAAACCGGGAGCTTGTGCGTTCCCCTTTTTACTCATAGTTATAGGTATTTTTAAAAAATCTATTTTAACCAACTTGTCTTTTACATTAGATAACTCATATCTTACAATAACCTGATGTATGATTTGCTGCATAGAGGTTGATATAGGTCTCTCAATCTACCTCCACCCAGGGAATTGCTATCATCATGCCTTTATATTGCCGAGATAAGAGACAAGCGCAAAGCAGCAAAAACCGGGAGCATGCGCGTTTCCCTTTTTATATTCATAATTATAGGTGTTTTTAAAAATTTGTTTTAACCAACTTGTCTTTTACATTAGATAACTAATTTCTAACGATAACTTAATGATGATTTGCTGCAGAGAGGTTGATTTAGGTCCATCATCTTTGATTTAAGACTATTAGTGCTCACCCAGCATGCCCAGGGAATAGCTATCATCATGCTTTTATTCCCGAGATAAGAGACAAGCGTAAAGCACATTAAGGTGCAGTATAATTTGTATCTATTGGTAGCATAGCGCCGTTATTGAAAAAAAAAAATGAATGGAGTATTGCCATTGAATGGGAAAGTTTTGTCAAAAAGACACAATCCTGCACCTCACTCGCAAAGCAGCAAAAACCGGAAGCATGCGCGTTTCCCTTTTTATATTCATAATTATAGGTATTTTTTAAAATTTGTTTTAACCAACTTGTCTTTTACATTAGATAACTCATTTCTGACGATAACTTGATGTATGATTTGATGGAGAGAAGTTGATATAGATCCACCAGTCTTTGATTTAAAGGCATTAGCCATCATTCACTTGGATGTGAAAATTTGTAAAAACTTAATGATTAAAAGAAAGACCTTAATAGAAATGCCTTGATTTAAAGGCATTAGCCATCATTCACTTGGATGTGAAAATTTGTAAAAACTTAATGATTAAAAGAAAGACCTTAATAGAATCACACAAAATCATATACTTGCTCTAAAAAGACAATTTTAATCCAATTCATTTTTTGGGGTTCTTTTAGCAGTATTTCTATATATACTTCCCTAAAAATTATTTTTGCATCAAATAATGCATTTAAAGCAAATTCTAGCCGTCGGACTAGCAAGCCGTCGGACTAGCGAGTTGTCGGACTAGCGAGCTGTTCCCGTTGCATCTTGCTCTGTTTGAATTTCCGAACTTGCACAGAAAACCCTACATTTCAGGTATAAATTTGACGGTGTTAAACAAGCAGGATACTTCTCATTTTCAGTAAAATGAATAATAAATATCTTGTTTGCACATTTATGTTAGTTAAAAATGGTGACATTACCGGAAACGGTCAAGTCCACGATTTTTGTTTTACATCCCAGGAAAAAGGAAATGCAATGTTCAAACACTAATTTCAACGATTTTAATAAAATGCTATAATAATTATTTATTACAATGATTTTAAGAAAAGACAAAATCAAAATATTCCGCTTACAGCAATAAAATCAAGCGTATAGATTTCCAGAAAAAGCTATCCGAATTGCGCACTATCATTCGGAAAAAAACGGAAATCTTCGGAACATGTTATCAAAAGTTCCATTTCACAGAAAGAAATTTTGACCTTGCTTTTGTGCACAGACTGACCTGCTGGTTGACTGTCAAAACGCCGTCTGAATCAAATATCAAATTCAATAAATTCGGGCAAAACATGAATACAATATAAGTTTACCGTATTTTTAGATCATCTTCCACCATCTGATGTCAACTGACATGTTTAATCAATATTTTTATGCATGTATTTAGAACACAAACAAGATCAAATTGAATAAAGACCAATACTCGGTCATTTACGCGTGTGTTTGAATTAAGACACAAGACTTCCTTTATCCTCGTTCAGATTCAAAACAAACATTGCATAGCCTCTTACAGGCGACTTGACCTGGTCATTAAAAGGATTAGATTGCCAGAAAATGAGCGAGTAAAATCACGTGATTTAAACGTGTGTTCTAGATCTAGATTAAAAGCTATATATTTTATTAAAGATAATGTATATACAAATTATTACGGGTGCGGGTCGGTATTCCAACAGGTAATTAAGTTGAAGTTGATGTTCAAAGAGCTTGTGAGCTTTCAACAATAAAATTAATAGCCAGATGGTAAGAAAATATTTGACGAATTCCGAAAATCACAGCTTACGTATAATAAAGACATACAGTTTTCGTACAGAATCACTAAAATCATTATCAGCAATTTTACTACACATTTTGATGTTCTAGCAGTTTTTATTCTTTTGCAGAAAAATGTAAACTGAACGTATGCCGTTTTGCCAGTCAACTCTTAATTTATGCTATCCTGTTTTTAGAATCTACGACAAAATATTACGTTACAGAAAATAAGCTGATAAACCCAGGTATATATGAAACAATGTCAGAGCGCATTAAGTGAGAAATTTGGGGGTGACGAAAGTCAGGCGAGAAGTCCAGCTAAATCAGAACTAGTGAGAACATTCATTAGATCATACGGCCAAGTGGTGCTTAACCCTCGATATAAAGATAATGAGATAAAACAGAGGGACCTTGATATATGAGAAAAATCGTATCCACCTTATTACCACTATTTTGATCACTTCTGAATTATATATGCTTCAACAGTTAACTCTACAAAGTGTCTAACAAAAAGGTGCATACACGGTTCATTTGTTATGATAATACTTTAACTGTAACTCAACGCAATCAAGAGTACTTTCAAATAACTCAAAGCAGTCAAGAGTAGTTTTATTAACAAAACGTTTGTAAGTAATAAATGCCACTATATCCAACTAAACGATGTTCATTGATATGATGTCGTTCGTAAATGAATCAAGCCACGCTTCTCAAAATGTCAAAAGCACATCAATAAGTTTTAATTTTTAACTGACATCAGATTTTGATTTCTTTGAATTAAACCGAAAGTATTGGACAAGTGACCATATCAAAATTATTTTTGATAGAAAACACTTCGGGAACTGTGAACGAAGCCCCACAAATCTATCTAATAATAGGTGTTGGATTAAGCAATAAATAAGATTACAAATATAAACTGCTCATTACCAAAATGTAAGAGTGCTTTGTTTTCTCTTCTATACTCTCATTTCTCCTTCGTTATAGCTTTGACATTGTCATATCATACAAACAAGAAGAATTATGTAATACCAAAGTTATTATTGATAATACATGCTTTGTAAAAGTTAATAAAGCCACGGTTCCAATAATAATAGAAATGGCTGCTATCGGCTTACCTGAAACTTCAAAGGAACTAATGTTTATTTGCCCAATAAACTTTAACTTACTCGTCTGCAGCTCATGTCCTGCTGTTTTTTTTTAATTTCTAGAGCTATTGTCGCTCATAACAAGCATACATTGGATTAAATAATATGTAATTTAAACTTTCTAGTACACAACAATGTTGCAGCCTAAAGCTTTTTTTCAGAAAAAAAAATACCTCAAACATGCTTTTCATGTGCTGTCTTCCGTCTCCCTTGAGAAAAGAATAATGACACCACATCCAGACTTATACTCGTATATATTGAAAAAAATACACCTTAGAAGGTAAATGAATACTAGTATTCACTTCAAATAATAATGGAATACGGATTGTTATTAGGTAACATAAAATTACAAAGATGATAGTTTGCCAAATATATTTTACATGCTGTTAGTTTTTTATTTTATTATTTTCGTCTTCTTTTTTATCATTACTTTTCCTTTCTCTTATTTTATTATTTTCCCTTTAAGATATATTCTAAAAACAAATTCAAAGACACTCAAAAGCAATGCCTGCATTTAAAAAAAAGTTATTTATTGACAGAAGGCACTTCAGGAATCCTCAGTTATAATGATGGACATATAGGGATTGGTTGTTTCAGATTAAAGTTATAAATAACCAATATTTATTCCCAAATATGTGCTTTTGTTTCCTCTTCAGTTCGTTTGTTTTCTCTCCGTTTTAGTTTTCTTCATTTAGACAATCTTCGAAGCAAAATAAAAACGAACAAATATTCGACGCTAAACCCAACATTATGTATAATGCGCTTTACAATGTTAATAAAGTCACCCTTCCAATGAAAATATGAATAGAATGATTGACATGTTTACCAAAAACTGCAAAGTAACCCAAATTTATTCGCCCAAAATATATATTTAGGTACTCGTATGTAATTCTCATTGCATCTCATTGAGTTACATGAATGACTTTTGTTGTAGTTTTAAGGTTCTAGTAATTTGTTTTTTTGTTGTTTGTTTTTATCAATATCTGCGCGTTGTATTATTTCACTGTTTTTAACTTCTTGTAAAGCGCCTCGAGGTCCCAGGACTAAGGGTGCTATATAAAAACCTGCTTATTATTATTATTATTATATTAATTCATATCCTGCTGGTTTCTATCACTATCTTTGCTCACAATAATAATTTATGGCATTAAAATGTGCATTACAGTTCACAACAATGTTACAGCCTCGGGGTTTGGTCACAATAAAATATATGTACCTCATATGTGTTTGTATGTGTTTTTGAACTTTAGAAATATAATATTTCAAATCAGATAGCAGGCAAGTATATAAACAATTAATATAAAATACTATAAATATTCTAGTGTTCTACCAGAAGAAAAGCAGATTTTGTGTGTATTTGATTCATTTATATCGACTTGCAAGAATACATGTAGATTTATAACTTTAACAAGGGTGTCAAATGTTGGGTAAGGAATTGATTAATGTGTTAATGCTCTGAGATTTCCGTGCAACTGCAACTTTTGCATCATGTTACACCCATTTCTATTGCTGTTGTGAATAAGAGATCAAAAGAAGACACGCAACCTGCAGGTGATAGGTGCATAGTTTCAATACCCTGGAGAGTTAAAACGAAATTCGAACTGTGAGTATTTCTTACCAGTTTTAGAAATGTCCTTTGAGATAAACACATGATTCGAGAACTACATTGAAGCAATAGGTTTGTTTTATTCAGGTATAATTTTTTTAGATTTGAGATTATGATCATGTAGATGTTGCTTAGAAAAGTAGTTCAATAACTTGCTTATATATAGGTTTGATGATAAGGGCCCAGTTAACCCTTTTTTTTCAGAACTTGTTTTTGCTTTGTAACTCAGCAACGAATAATTACATTAACAAAATATATACATTTCTAGAAGAGGATTTGCATACTGAACATGGTGGTCAGGTTATTTTTGGACCAAAATGTGTAGTTTTGGACCTTAGGTCCAAAAATCATGTTGCTGGGCCCACAATTTTACAGGAAAGCTAACTAAATTTTGCTTTGGTAAAATTTTGAACCATTTTACTTTTTAGAATCCAGAAAGCAATATCTAGGAACGCATTTCTCAATTTTTTTTTATTTTGATTTTATTTTTTGAAATATTGTCAAAAATAGGTCAAAAAATGTCATGTTTTGCCAACAATGGTGTCAGGAGTTGGATTTTTTGACATATTTGAACCAATTTTTGACAATATCTCAAAAACTAAGAAAAAATCAAACAACGTTCCTAGATATTGCTTTCTAGGTTCTAAAAAGTCAAAAAGTTCAAACTTTTACCAAAGCAAAGTTTAGTTAGCTTTCCTGTAAAATTTTGGGCCAAAACAACTGATTTTTGGACCTTTTTTGGACCTTTGGGCCAAAATTTCACATTTTGGTCCAAAAAAATGACTTGACCATCATGTTCAGTATGCAAATCCTCTTATAGAAATGTATAGCTTTATTTGAATTAAATTATCCGTTGCTGAGTTACAGTGCAAACACTATTTCTGTAAACAAAGGGTTGACAGGAGGGCCCTTAACAAGTCATTCGACTAAGGTTTTATATGAAATTTCTATATAAGATTTCACTGATTTATCCTAAAGCATCGTAATCAATAGGATCACACAGGTACTGCTCAATTTTGTCACACACTGTCTGGGACCCACCTGCAAAGAAATTACTAAACTATACTAAAGCAAGCTCTTGTTGACCTTAAGGTCGGCAAAATCAAAGCTGAGATTTTAAGCTTTAAAATGAGACCTTGATTTTGGTTATTGGATGTTCGGTTGCGAAGTTACACCCAAATTGGTAAAAGGCATCGGGCTGATTCGGAAAACTATAGTTCTGAGAAAATCGAGTTTAAAGTTTTTGTACTTAGTAAATCTTGAATGAAAAGAGGATTTTTAGCTTGGTTTTTAATACATTTTTCTGATGTTTTGGATGTTGGAACCTGATTAACATGATAGAATACACTTTAATGATAACCTTTCTGATGAAATTAGAAATTCGACCTTGGACGTGATTTTTGACTATGCTTAGCTTCAATGGTCCATATCTCGTAATGTACTATGCCGGTATTAAGGTACCTTTCGATATGACGATCCACATCTAATCAAATAATTCATCAAATAGACAAACAAGATTCAAACAATTGAGATATAGGCAGCTAAAAAAAATTCATAACTTTATTTGAGAAGTTTATATGGTTACGATTTTATTGGCAAACAAATCTGACTCAAATATTTAACGTTATTCATTGGCATAATGTCTTTCGAAAAAATGAATGAAGTCACGCTTCCTACAGTAACAGAAAAACGATAAGTAACAGTTAAAAAGATAAAAAGGTACCAATGTCTATTGCCAAAATATTTTAACGTCATTTTTTATTGTTACCTTACCTTTTATTCCCCCCCCTTTTTTTTTTTTTGAGGGGATGATATGCGTAAAAAATATATTCAAAATCAGGCAGGGCCATTGCCCTAATCTAATCGACGGTAATGAATAAATGACGCAATATCGATATAATGCACTTTGGAAAAGTGAAAACTCTGCTCCAAATATAAAGTAATAAGATTGGCATCAGCTAAAATAAGATTACAAATGTACTAATGCTCATTTGCCAAATGTGTTCTCACACTTGTTTCATCACTTTCTTTTCTTTATTTGTTATGTTTTCTCCTATTCCTATTTTTAGGCGATCTTTGAATAAAAAAGCAAATTCAAAAGACAATCAACGGCATAGGATGAATCAGACCAACTATGATGAAAAACTACTATACCAGATTCAGCTTACAAAAGATTACAAAAAGCACATTATTCATTAGTAAATATATATTATGTTTGACTCATTGATGTCAACGACTAGAATCCTCTCCTTCCGAATAAGCAATTCAGAATGTACCATACCTTGTGTGAAACATTAAATGAAGTTAAATGACAAGGTCTACTAATTTTTCTTGCAGGTAATTTTTTTATCAATGCTTTTCTTTGCTATACTATAAATCAAAATATAAATTATATAAGAGCTAAGTAACAGTGAATCAGTACTCAAATTTCAACAACTGTATCTGTCTGTTCTTTTCTTTTGTTTTGTTTACTTTTTTCTTTCTTTTCTTTCATTTAGATGATCTTCGAAACAAACCTGTAAAATCCTGAAGTATTCAAGACAGTATTGAATTGGGGACGCTATGTCAAACGGATTTTGTTGGGATAATGCACTTTGTAATAATAATAGGAGTACAATACATAGTATATGTGATGGCTCACCCCGAAAGGGGGGGACTTTGAAGATGTTATCAATTTTGAATTTTTCATTTCATCTGTTGCAGCATTTTCTAAGCTTTAAAATGACACCTTACTTGTTGAAATTGATCTACGCGATCAAATTTTACAACAGAAAATCTGCTGGAAATTCGTATTATTTTCTTAATTTTTACTGCCTATGTGCACCTGTATCTTGAAAAGTGTTTTGTCGCAGAGTCCCCCTTTTCGGATGAGTCATCACATATATCAGCTTACCTATCCCTAGTAAAAATCTAGTACAAAATAGTACAACATTCCTAAGGTGCACATTTGGAACATCATTTAAGTACAATTTGAGTACATTTATAGTACACAAATTTGTACTATATTTGTACCAAAATTGTACTATGATTGTGTTCCAAATGTGCATCTCAGGAATGTTGTACTAGAATTGTACTCGATTTTTTCCAGGGTAAGATTGTAAAAGAAGTAATGTTTATTCGCCCTATATATTGTAGCGTACTTGTCTGTAGACTATATCCTGTAAGTTGGTTTATTAATTTCTTTATAGCGCTATTGGAGTATAGTTAAATTGAATTATGTGTAATTTGAACTTCATAGTACACAGATATGCTAAAGTCTTAAGGCACCTACAACGTGTTTTGCTTTTTTGTGTGTATTTTTATAGTTTTAGAAATCTGTCGTTGTAATCACTTAAGTTTACAATAAATATGCATACAATACATGTATTGAATACTACATGTAGTGCTGCTACAACAAAAGGTAATTTTTTACCTATGAAGTGATGTTACAGTGCTTTATTGTCAGATATAGAGCAAACAAATGTCCCCGTTTGACCAACGATTGGAAGTAAAAATTGTATCCTCATATTCGTAAATAATAATATATAGATCCATAAACAATAAGATGAGAAATGTATATACATCTATCACAGATTTATTACCTTTACTAGGATGTCAAATGTTGGGTAGGGAATTGATTAATACTTGAATGTTGTGAGAGATCCATCTAAATGCAATGCTTGCATCATGTTACACCCATTAGTATTGATGTTGTGAATAAGAGATCAAAAGAAGACACGCAACCAGCAGGTGATAGGTGCATAGTTACACTACCCTGGAGAGTTAAATGAAATTCGAACTGTGAGTATTTCTGTGTAGTTTCAACAATGTTCTTTGAAATAAACAAAGGGATTTGAGAAATACATTAAAGTTGCAGGCCTGTTTTATTCAGGTATCGTTCCACAAAATGCAAACACTTTATATGCTTATAATTTTAGCAAACTGCACCTTGTATTGGTGTCAGTTTAGAAACAGATGATAAAATATGGTTTCAAAAAGCATTTAACGCATTATAAAAATATTTTGTAGTCATCACACATTCCACATACGGGCCATTTGGTATTAGCACAGATACGTTGTATTACAACATGCCCTAGATCAGTGGTGGGTAACTTACGGCCCGCGAGCTCTTTTTGTGCGGCCTGCCAAGACCACAAAGAAAAAAAATAATGTGTATAATTTGGAAAAGGAAGCTGCAAAATAAAAAGTCATATTGCGCATGGAATAAACATATCATCTCAGCAATAATCAGAAATATTGTATTCTTCCAAAGTTGAACAAATTCGCTTTTATACTGTATAAATACATCACAATTTTAACTTATTTTTTTTTTTATCCATTCTTAAAGCTTATGCTTCGCATTTCTGAAAACGTCGATCGAAGGTTGTCAGTGAGTAAAATGTATAATTGAGATAAACGCGATCAAAGATCAGTAAGCCCTATATTTTTTTTTGATGGACGGTCACATATATCATGATGGTGTATTTTAAGCTATTTTATCCATTTTTGGAGGAACACAAAATGTTTCTATGCAATATAATATTTACAATTATTTTCGCACAAGCAAGACACAATGAGGATTCGTGTACTCACGGGGTTTCACCTTTGGAGGAGGGAATATTATATACATTCCCTAAAAACAATGAGGATGTTATTTTCTACATTAAAATAAAAGATAATAATGCAAATATATAAAATATATGCTGGTAAATAATTTCAATTGGTATTTTTGCCCAGGTGATGTATTATACATTACTATAATTTGCGTCATAAAATCTGTTGTAATACGGTATCTTAAAACCTGTCGTGTTTCAGATTTCGTTATGCGAGTGCAAGAAAGTCGTCGTATCTGCAAAACAGTTTTAGTTTTTCATAAATGTGGTTTGCAGCTATTGAAATGGTTCTTTAGGTGTCCTTCACTAGCTCTTTAACTTGTTCTTCAGGTGATCGTCACGTTAATAACCATTTAAACAGCCATTCATAAATGGGAGAGAAAATTTTGAGGGTTTTCGCAATCAAGTGACAAAGTGATAAATAATAATTGGAGTACACCAACAGTAGCGAAATTTTTGCTGGCAGATGTTTTGGTGAATTATCTGCAAATACTTTAATATATGACCAACATACATTTATATAGCTGTGAGTAAGGAAATTCGTTTCCCATACTGAGCAAAGAGAATGTCCCAGATCTTCCTTGAGGTTTTTCAGAATATGTTTTTCTAACTGCTAACTTGCATCAGAAGTGTCTATAGGTAGGGAAAATTGATACTACTCCAGGAAAATTTGAATTTGAAAATGACGTACTAGTTTGCCTTCCAGGGATCAAACAAAGGGACATTCAAAGTAAATTTAGCAGAAAAAACGGGAGACTATTTTTGGTGCACATTTCGATCGAAGCACCTTTTAAAATGCGTAAAGGCAGCTAAAAGGTTTATTAATGTCAAAAAGGGGGTCATGATAGTATATCGAAACATAGATGCAATAAACTCTTTTAGTACGTTGGATGCGGCCCGCGAAAAATGTCAGAACTCTTTTTTGGCCCGCGGTAGTAAAAAGGTTGCCCACCACTGCCATAGGTAATAAAAGCGAAATTCAAAGAAGAAAAGACAACAGCAATACCAATTAAAACAATTTATACATTTGTATTCAGCATTTAAGATGTAAATGTTTAATGATGACCATGTAGGGGTAATAAGAGCATTACTGAACACCCACTTATCGTCAGATTTAAGATATGCAGTTATCGCACACTTAGCTTCAAAACGATCCCGAAAGATAAGTGCCGCTAATGTTTAAAGACATAACGCTGATCTTATGATCCAAAATGGCCGTATTTGCCATTTCAAAATCTTTTCTTTTGGACATGATATTTTGAAACCATAATTTAAAATACCATAATTGGTGTTCAATGAACATATTAACTACCCTTTGTTAACTACCCTTGTGTTTTAGATTGATATTGCCAACGCCCTTTTCGAAGAACATTTCATCAAAAACCTGTGTGCTGTCGGGTGTGACTTCATTTTCAAGAACAATAAATGGTAATTTACAATCTGTTGACATGTTTCTAAAATGTTTTAACATTGATTTGCTAATAATTACGATACATTGGATGTTATCGATGTGTCCGTTAGTTGTCACAATGTTTTCGATTCAATACGTTCCAATGAAATTCCAACCATGAGATGTGCACCAATTTTTGTCATTAAAGAGAGGTTACAATGGTCGTAGACTTCATATTTAACGCTCAAAACACTTATTCTTTAATTATCAAGACTTAAATAGTCCTAAACTTCTTAATGTTCTGTTCCTCGACAAATTTGCCATCCCTACTCTTCGCTGCCTGTGTACAAGCGAGGTAAATTGTTTCCCTTTAGTAAACTCTACACATTATGAGTCTATATCTTTGAATATTCCCGCAAGAATGATTATACGCAGGTTATTTCCATTTCCTGTCACTACTGAGGGACCGGAAGAGCCAAAGGGCTAAATGGCAAAAGCTTCTTATTGTAAAATGATTGTTGATTTTCCCTATGTGTTTTCTTACACGGACAACTGCTTTTACGCAAGGTATTGGCATAATTGGAGTCCCTTTGACGTCTATTAATTCCAGAAATCATTTGAAAGCAAAAAACAAAACGCACAGCCATACAACAAAAAGAGATGCCTTCGTTTCTCAGGGCTACTATGTGCCTGAGGTCTTCATTCATTATCTCTCATAACATCGCCATTTTGAAAGCAACAACAATTTCCTATGGGCCAAAATAAGCTAAGGGGACTGTTTTAATGCATTGAACAACACACATTGGTAACATTGCTCAGATAAATGAGAAATCAAATATTATCTATGGACGAGTTATACTCGCAAACATCAGGATTTACGCTATGTTGCAATACTTATGATAACGGAGTGTATTATTTTGAACCGGATAAAAGTATGAACTATTTCTCTGCTAGAATCTCACTGCATAGATACAGGGCAATTTTCACGTAATTTTATATATGAATGCCATTATCAAATAAATATTATGTATAACATTGAAATATTTCTTCGAACTAAATCAATAACAACCAAGTGTCCTTTTTATATCCCTTATTCACCTTAAGTTGCATTGTGACAACATCATCTTAATAATCGGTGTTTAAAAACACTTTGACTGCGTTAGCAGTCTACATATGCAAAAATCTGAGTCATTTTGAACGAATAATTGGGATTATTGTTTCTTTTCACTCAGTTCTATCAACTTTTTAGAGACCTGCATTTAAAAAATTATTCAACACTATCTTACTTCTTTAAATGGGACTCGGTTGTTTTCCGTATCCTTATCATATTCTAAGTATTCTTAAGATATTAAAAACTCTAGCTAATTGTTCAAACACATTACAGTCGGTAGGTTTCTATGCAGTACGTTATTTCAGCTGACTTAACTTTATAATATTTATGTTCTTATTATCTTCAAAACATTCGCCTAACTCCTCGATGTTGTTCGTGGCTGCGATTTAGGTTACTACACAAATAGATGACAAAAAATATATGAAGTCCAATGAGCTTGCAAATTCAGCCAAGTAATGTGATAATAACATTTTGCTTCCTTATCATGTTCTAAGTATTCTTTAGATATTAAAAGCTATAGCTAGTACATTGTACAAGCACATTAAAGTCGAAAGGTTTCAATTATATTTCAAAAATTTCAATTATATTTCAACAACTCATAATGTCAATACTAGACAAGCAACTGCAGGACAGTTAGCTTTACCACCTTTATCAAATGGACATGATCTCGAAAGTTTTAAAGCATCTTTTACGTACAGCGGTGTGAAATTATGGAACGATATTGATTCAGATGTTCGTAACTCTGTAAATATTCAGTCTTTTAAAAGAAATTATAAAAATGTATATTTCAACCATTTTTAATCAAAAACACCTGCTGTAAATATGTAAACTTTTTATGATGATATCTTCTTTTCGCGTTTTAAATGAAATGACAAATTCTTATTTTGTATTATAATTTCTTTTCAATCATGTTCATGTTTCCAATACTTTCTTACACATGATAAAGTGTCTTTGTATATTGTTATGACAATTAACATCTAAAAAAAATTTGGTTTATTTGGCGAATTTCAATTCTTGTATATACTATAGTATATTATATATAATTATGTTTTTACCATATTCATGTTTTTAATACCGTCATTTTAGATATTAAAGTATTTATGTACATATGTATACGTTTTTAATGTGTATGTGCAGGGCCCCGTGTTAGACCAGCTTCGGCTGAATCGGGCAACCCTGGGTAAATATGTTGCAAATAAATAAAAAAAAAAGGTTTCTACGCAAAAAGTAATTCCAGCTGAATTAACTTTATATTATTTAAGCTTGTTACCATTCCTCTATTTTAACTATCGGACTAAAATGTGTTCTTATTATCTTCAAAACATTCGTCAAGCTCCTCGATGCTGCTCCTGGCTGAGATTTAGGTAACTACATAAATTAGATGACAAAACAATATCTAAAGTCCAATGAACATGTGAATTCAGCGAAGTAGCGTACACAATATCTCCGAGAGTATCTTGTTAAATCCATTGGAGATTATATGGCCTATTTTAGGAAGATTAAAATTACAACATGCTCAACAGAACAAGCTCATTAATCTTCAATTCTAATTGACCATTACAAATACAAGCTTTTTGTTTGTCCTCTTCTATAAACGTGCAAATGTTCCAAATGCACTATAATAAATAGCATCGTACCAGTGTTTTCGGGAAATTATACGTATGTGTGTTTGTAATGGTAAAATGTGAAATAGATCCGTTTCGAACGATATGTATTTCAAAAGAATTGCAGATAAGAAAAAGTACATTACCCCATAAAATTTGATGTAAAAAACAAAGTAAATGAATTCTTTAGAGGAGCCCTTACACAAACTCAGAGGGAATGTTCAAATCAAATTATGCATATTAAAAGTGGATGGCATATTTTTTGCCATTATTTATCAAGCAATAACTTTAATTAACTAAACCATTTATTTTAAAAATAAATGTTCGTATTTATTTTATGCCGCAGTAGTTCAAACTGCTACAGCATTATTTGTAAGTCACGTTTTCCAACACACTTGAAGTAAGTGCACCTCTTAAACTCAAATTTACATTAGGGATATAATAACTCTTAAAATTATATTTACATATTAGATGCACTTAAAGTTGCGTTTGTCATTCTTAGAAATATATTCATAAAAAGTAGGTCACAATTTATGAAATATTACAATAATATTTCATCTGATCAATTAAATTCCATTTTGAAGCATTAAGTAGTATACAAATATCACATGGTTAGAGGTTATTCTTATACCCGATTGATATATAGATCCACCGATATAAACATGTAGCATTTGTTTTATTTCACTTGATTGTGATCTTTGAAAAAGGTTTCAGGGAAGGACTAAAAAATACCTACTGGGACGTAGCTTATATATTGACAGACCAATGAATGGAAATGATAAGTTCATAAATATTTATTGGAGAATAACAAAATAGTTTACATTGTTTTTAACGAAATAAAATAACTTTTAAAAAGTGTTATGAGACTTAGTACACAATTTAAAAAACATCTCGGCTAGAGGTTGAAACAATCATTTTATCGTTTTTGAAACAATCATTTTATCGTTTTAGGTAACTCCGAGCAGAGTTTTACGCAAGAGAGTAACATAGAACAGTCTAGATTCACCAATCAGAAGTTCAAAGATTCTGTGATATCGTTTCTTCTATTTATATAGTACGTAGGTTTTTACAGAAAAGTCTGAGATTCTGTTGAACTGCTGAACGTAAATAAAACGATTTTTCTTGGATAGATCAATCAACCACATTAATACAACCAATCTATTGACAGGTGACAATATCACAACAATGATATTCTGTTAGACGCAACTGGTGAATTTGGCGTTCTCAATCACTATTATTGGCGTGAAACGTATTGTAGAAATCTATAGACCATACGACTCAATATTCTGCAATAATTATTTTCCTGCTCTGATACAAGGATGTCGTTTTACAATTAAGATGACAGCCACTTGTATGTATATATTAATAACAAACAAAGAGGTTGAAACAATCATT
>JXSR01S018249.1:43605-61026 GCA_000969725.1 Ophiothrix spiculata
TTGAAGCATTAAGTAGTATACAAATATCACATGGTTAGAGGTTATTCTTATACCCGATTGATATATAGATTGCACTACTCCACCGATATAACCATGTAGTATTTGTTTTATTTCATTTGATTGTGATCTTTGAAAAAGGTTTCAGGGAAGGACTAAAAAAAACCTACTTGGACGTAGCTTATATATTGACAGACCAATGAATGGAAATATGAATATTAATCGGACAATAACAAGAATAACAAAATAGTTTACATTGTTTTTAACGAAATAAAATAACTTTTAAAAAGTGTTATGAGACTTAGTACACAATTTAAAAAACATCTCGGCTAGAGGTTGAAACAATCATTTTATCGTTTTTGAAACAATCATTTTATCGTTTTAGGTAACTCCGAGCAGAGTTTTACGCAAGAGAGTAACATAGAACAGTCTAGATTGACCAATCAGAAGTTTAAAGATTCTGTGATATCGTTTCTTCTATTTATATAGTGCGTAGGTTTTACAGAAAAGTCTGAGATTCTGTTGAACGGCTGAACGTAAATAAAACGATTTTTCTTGGATAGATCAATCAACCACATTAATACAATCAATCTATTGACAGGTGACAATATCACAACAATGATATTCTGTTAGACGCAACTGGTGAATTTGGCGTTCTCAATCACTATTATTGGCGTGAAACGTATTGTAGAAATCTATAGACCATACGACTCAATATTCTGCAATAATTATTTTCCTGCTCTGATACAAGGATGTCGTTTTACAATTAAGATGACAGCCACTTGTATGTATATATTAATAACAAACAAAGAGGTTGAAACAATCATTTGTGACATGGTATAGCAAAATCAGGCGGAACTGGGCAAGGCTAAAAATGAGAAAAAGGCAATAATAATGGGAAGGGTGAATTTTGTAGAAACTGAGTTTTTTACAAATTTGTAGTGCTAAATATGATAAAAACATTATGTGGAAATCCTGGAGTAAAATTTAAATGGGAAGGTATACTTTTAAACAAATATTCATTTTGATTGTCTTTGTATTTCTTTATTATGTTCTTTATTTTGTTGTCCATTTCTCATTTAAACATTTTAGAAATCCAAATTTTAAAATTTCATAACTCTGGTTAGGAATGGCTTATTTGAGATTCAACACAATTCTTTAGAAACAGCAAAGTCTATATTTTTATATTAACACAAAAAAACAATTTCCATCTCTGCCCAGATGAGCCTGGTTTTGCTATACCACGTCACATTTTATCGTTTTGGGTAACTTCGAGCAAAGTTGTACGCACGAGAGTAACATAGAACAGTCTAGATTGACCAATCAGAAGTTTCAAGATTTTGTGATATCATTTTTTCTAACAGAAAATCAAAATAAAATATACTGGCTGTTTGTAAGACAGTTGGTCAAAATGAATACGTACTCGAACGCTTTTGAAGGTAAATACTTCCTGTTACCTTCCTAACGGTTTTCATTTTTTATATGAATATTTGTGTTTTGCTTTTTTGGCAAATGATGATAGGTGCAAACGTCAGAATACCACGTTACCATTTATTATTGTTCTACATAGTTAAATGTATATGTAAGGAGTATTTTCATGTACAATGCATTAATGGCGAACTCTGGACACTCACAAAGAAACTTGAACAGAAAATAGACATCCTTCAAAGATTCTTTCTGAAAAGAATTCTGAATATCAAATGGCCTGAGACGATTAGCAGCGACAAACTATACGAAGAAACCAACGAAAAACCACGGAGCATAAGCATCAAAAAAGAAGACTGTCCTGGTTAGGCCATCTATTACGCCTACCAGATGATACGTCAGCAAAGCAAGCCCTTACTGAATTCAACATCAAATGCAAAAGACCGAGAGGGAAACCACAGCTCACATGGATCTCGTTGGTAACTAAAGAACTACACGAACTCGACATCAAAGATTTTTAATTCGGCATCCGAAAAAGCAACTGATCGCGATGTCTGGCATGAAATTATTGAGGGCGCCATGTCAACCCTGACGAAACGGCGTTCCTGATGATGATGATGATGATGATGACATAGTTACAGAATATTTTTGCCATTAAAAAGTTAAAACGTGTTATTACTTTTTTGCGCAGGGAAGCGAGGAATTAATATTGATGCCATGGTGTAAATAGTTTGGTCCGGTATCAATGGAAATTGATCCAATTATTACAACCCTTTTCTAGTTTTACTCCTACATCTGTTTGGGGGAAATAAAGCATAAAACATTTAGGTCAAAACGCCGTCTGAATCAAAAATCAAATTCAATAAATTCGGGCAAAACATTAATACAATATAAGTTTACCGTATTTTTAGCTCATCTTCCACCATCTGATGTCAACAGACATGTTTAATCAATGTTTTTATTATGTATTTAGAACACAAACAAGATCAAATTGAATAAAAACCATTTTATCGTCAATTTACGCGTGTGTTTGAATTAAGACATAAGACTTCCGTTATCCTCGTTCAGATTAAAAACAAACATTGCATAGCCTTTTACAGGAGACTTGATCTGGTTATTAAAAGGATTAGATTGCAAGGAATTGAGCGAGTAAAATCACGTGATTTAAAAGTTTGTTCTAGATCTAGATTAAAATCTAGATATTTGTCTAAAGATAGGCTAGCTAATGTATAAAGTGTGCCTTAATAAAAACAAATGTGCAAGTTAAAAAGCGCCTTCTTTGGCAAACCCAAAAGACAAAAAAAAAGTTATATAATGGTACGTCATTGTAAAGGGAAAACTCAAAGCTTTAAAATGCCGTTTGTTTTGTTCAATTTGCTTATTTAGTTCCTGAGATATGTATAGTTTACTATGATTGGGAAAAATGCATTTTAGCCACTTGCACTGGGGGATAATGATTGTTCCATTCCCCATTAGTCCTACCCAAACAAGAAGCTTTTCTCTGCTCTCAGGTACATCATAAGTAAAGTCCTGAGGTGGTTGACCTTTCGGGCATAATGTCTTACATTTCGTGTATTTACTTTTGTGTTCATTGAGAACGTTGCTTCGTCTCCAATTAATACATCTATGAGAAACCTTTGCTGGATGTTAACTAACGTTACCATTGGCTGTATTCTACACACCTTTGAAAGTCTCCTGGCTTCACAGAATGCCAGAGTAGCTGCGTAACATGATGTATTGGTGGCAAGCTAAATCTACTTGTGTAATACGATTAAAAGTACTTCTCGAAATGTTTGGCAAAGGGTTTCTTCTTGATTCTATCAGAGGATCATGATGAATTGCACACATAAATTAATTGATGCTTAGCTGCGATCTTGCACTTTTGGGTCTACCAGAATTTCTTTATTTAAGTTCGTACTTGTCGCCGAAGCCAAATATTTGGCATACAGATTGGCGGGCGTATTCCGAGAGGTCGGAGTCTGTGTAGTTGAATAGGATATCCCGAATTGCCTAAGAACCTCATTAGGACTTCTAGTTTCATGATACCGTATTTTAGTTCCATGAAGACTTGTTCATCAAGTGTAAACTGTGCTGGCACTGCCATTCTTAGAGTGCTTAAAGTCTGAATGATCCCCGGACTTTAAACCATGGTTAATATTTCTTGATGATGTTATGAAATATCTTTTGAAAAGATGAACACGAAGGTCAGAGATAACAGTTTTTCCAAGTTAAATCACCACCATCCTCCTTTTTAACATTCTGAATCCCTATTGAATATTGGTAAGTGACCTACTCATATGAATGGACAGCTTATCACTTATCTCAATTGAACTCAAGATCAATACATGATTAATGGTATTGAGTAATTTGTACATTCTGGTCCTACAAATAAACATTTTTATTAACAGTAAAGGGACTGAATGTCTAAAAAAACAACCTATGTTCAATCAGTTTTCTGAAAAAGTGGCACAATCGGGCTTTTCAAAATTTGTGTTTAATGAAGCATATCTCTAGTTTGCAAAGCCGAAAAGTAATGAAACAAACGGCATTTAAAAGCTTGTATTTTCCCCTTACATCGATGTACCATTATATTACCCTTTAATCTCTTGGTATATTACAATGACTTGTTGCCACAAAACAAGCGGAAAATCACAGTTTGTCTTTATTTCACATTAGATTCTTTTTTTTTCTTGAAGTTTAAATGATGAAAATAATATAACATATATGTGTACCGCCGCGGCAAAAGGGTCCAGTTGTCGACTCCAACATGTTGCTCATTGTAGCATATCTGATGTATACAAATACCATACATTAGATATGCTACAAGGAGCAACATGTACGAGCCGACAACTGGACCCTTTGGCCGCGGCGGTACACATATTTGTTTTTTCAACTTATGATAACAAAAAGTCTAAGGCAGTTCTGGTAAATTTGAATGAACAATCAACCGTACAAAAGAATAAAGCATGTTTGTTCCATTATGCACTCCTCCATTGTAGTTTCGCTCATTATTTTGTAAGAATTACTTAACATGTCAGAAAAGAACAGTGTACAAGAATTATCTAAATTCTTTTGTTCTGTAAAAGGTATTATATAAGTCGCGAGTATTTCAAAATATGTTCTAGATGGCCTACTTGCAGATTTCTACATTCCTTGACTCTGATGACAACGTTGTGGATGTTTGTGCATGTGTTTTTCCTGATTTTTTTGATTTCACTGACAAGGTAGCCTCAACCGTACAAAAGCAAAAGAATAAAGCATGTTTGTTCCATTATGCACTCCTCCATTGTAGTTTCGCTCATTATTTTGTAAGAATTACTTAACATATCAGAAAAGAACAGTGTGCAAGAATTATCTAAATTCTTTTGTTCTGTAAAAGGTATTGTATAAGTCGCGAGTATTTTAAAATATGTTCTAGATGGCCTACTTGCAGATTTCTACATTCCTTGACTCTGATGACAACGTTTTGGACGTTTGTGCATGTGTTTTTCCTGAGTTTTTAGATTTCACTGACAAGGTAGCCTCAAGGTTGTGTTTCAGCTCAGGAAAATCCAGAGTTTTAAGATTTACTGTCCTTAAGATAACCAAAGAAGGTAGTTGGACAGACTTGAATCATGCAAATGAGGCGGCCGTGTTTTTTTTTTTTTTTGCCTTGAGCAAAATATGATCCTTCCATGAAAACGTTGATGAAGATATTTTAATAACTGTTCTGCCGCATGTGGTATTGTGTCGTCATGGTAAAATGACAGACGAGTGTCAACAGTGAATGGTACAATGGTTCAACCACTTTGAATTTTCAGACCATCTTGGTATCTTAGGAGGTTACTGATTGCGTAATGTTTGGTACCAAAATAATTCTACGAGTCTCCTCTTTCAATATATATATAGACATATATATGTCTAGACTTGCAATATGAATCTTGGTTTAAAAATTGCTACATTTAAAAATGCGAGTTAATATTTGGACACCCTGTAGTTTGCCAATAGGAATTACTCAGAGGGACCGTTAAAAGAAATGTACATTGTCAGAATAAAACAGATATTCTAAATTTTTTTTAATAAAACATCTTTTTTAGAGTAAGAGGTTTGCAATACGAGCACATAGGATACCCTATTCACTCGTCCAATTCAACTACTCATTTTCTGAATCTAAATCACGTTACAGTTGAGCGCTTTCATACTAGCGTGCCAAAAATTGTTAAAATAATTTAAATGAAGTGTCGGTTATAGAGTTTGAATATTTGTCAAACTTTTGGAAATGGGGAATTTGTTAATTTAAGGAGATTTTCAGATGGATAATAATTGAATTAGACGAGTGAATGGGGTATATATGATTCCTAGATATGTGCTTCAAATTGAAGTTACCTGGACCAACCTGTGTTACTTATGCAATTGAATTGTGTTGAATAGCTTTCACACCACACAAGAATGAATAGATACTGGGAAATATGCATTTATTGAGCCAGTCATACTGTACATAATGGCCCTTTACATCGTTAAAGGAATTTCAATGTTTTCTTACAAAAATGATTTACGTCAATATTTTAGTACCGTCCTTGTAAAGTTTTTTAACCAGTATATTTCCCTGTTAATGTTCAACAAACATAACAAACTAACAAATCTAAATTGTTTTTCTCACAACTTGAAAAAAAAATTGTTTTAGATAATAATTTTAGTAGCTTGAATATTTAACATGAGCAGCATAGCAATATGGCACCTATATTCCCGTTGTGGTTTATGGTATGTTACTTTACAGACACGCGTTAATTTGTCTGTACTTTCTAGTTTTCAAATATTCATGAATCAATCAAAATGTTCATCTTTATTCTGAATTATTGAGAACATAATTGGAAAATAAATTATTTAGAGCAAATGCATTAAAAGGCCAGCTAGACTTTCTCAAGAAATAAAGATCAGACTATTGTACTTTAAAATGAATATTTTTATTTTCTTCTTAAAATGATTATTACTATGTTTTGGGGGACCTTTTATTTATAGTTAACCATGTGTCCATTTAGATGTATTTAAGTTCTATTTTTGTCTCCTGGTGAAAACTAAAAACGGAAATATGATGCATTGCATATCGTTTTAAAGCTGACAGTATACAAAAGTACCTAGGTAGAGGTGAAGTAGAGAAATCTATCTATCCCGAGGTACTGGCTATGATACTATTGCAGCCTCGGGATATTACTCCAGTTTGCGCTCCATGAGGCTCGTAAATGCACTTGCAGTAAATTTTGAATGATATCCAATGCATAATCGGCCCTACGGACCTCGTAAATTGAACGTATCCAAACGCGTGCACTGATTTCACTCGCGACATGAATGCGCATTTATTAACTTAAATGATCTTAACAATTGTGACTCTCCAACATATTGTGGAAACTGCCTTACATACACATAGTCTCTAGTACTGATAATAAAAATGTATTGAAGATTGTTTGATAAAAAGCGAGTGGAGGAATTGTGTTAAATTTAAGTATTTTATAGCTGATGTTGGCTTCAGACTTTGTCATGGGATTTCAGGTTATCAAGAAAGAATGTAGAATTACTACGTCTTCTCCTTAGGGCGTCATATATATAAGACAGTCGCTTATATGTTGGTTCCTTCATAGTACTCTATCTTTCAAACAATTTTTGAGCGTTAGGTCCAACATCCCCTGTCAAGAGTTTGATGTGAGTTTGTTATAGATTGCCCTACGAATTTCTCCTGTCCCATAAGATTGTTGCAAAAGCAAGATTTTGGAGTCTCTACCTCCGACTCATTAATATATCAGATATAAATCGCCTATAACAAGATTGATGTCATATAGAAGTCTGTCATTACCAGGGCAACCAAGACTGAATAGGGCTGGATTGAATACTTCAGGGCATGTATTGAAAGCATCTTATTGTATGGCCCAGAAACATGGACTTTGAAGAAAGAGCTTCAAGACCGCTTCAATGGCACATACACCAGACTAGTAATGCCTGTCCTAGAAACAACATCCAACTAAGCTTCAGATTTATGGTGATATATTCCCATCTCTACAACCGTGGCACAGAGGAGAGCCAAGTTTGCAAGTCACTGCTTTCGAGCCAAAAACCAAATCATATCGGACCTTCTTCTTTGGAGACTGCCATGTCTAAACAGAGGCTCTAGACCTTTAACGTACCCTGATACCATATGTAGAGATACTGGCTTGAACTTCAATGAACTTGGAAGTGCAATATAGATAGATGGCAAAGATGTGTGTCATGGTTCTCGACGGAAGTCGAAGGAGGATGATGATGATGATAGACATACGGTAAACTTGTTATATAAGATATAAATCTTGTAATCGCTAAATGATATTTTGATAAAGCATTGTATATATATAGTATTATACATTGTTTTCATATGCGTGTAGTACAGAATAAGATTTTTTTCATTGAAATACACTTTCTTCGATACACCGTGAGACATATTATAAAGAATTGTGGACAGTTGCTAATTTATCAGCACTTACAGGAACTAAAATATGCATGAAACAATCAAGATGGCCGGGTCCTTAAGCCTTGAATCATTGAGGAGATAATTAAAACATGATTTATTGAAATGGAAGGTCTTCGTGACACACAAATTCTGTCATTATTCGTTTGTTTCACCGTATGTGGGAGCAGTTGTTATAAAAGCACATGTAATTCTTTATTAATTTAACAACATCATAAAAGGGCTAATAACATATTGTGTCTTTTTAAAATTTCAACTGAAACCATTTGTAGTAACCTTTAAAGAAAAGGAATATTGTATCCGAATGTTCTGAAGGGGAGTTTGCAAAATGCGGAACTGCAGATGCCAATTAAGTAATAATTACTTTATAACAGGCCATTAATAGGTTGTGGTTAAGGCTATGGTTGCTTTTCAATAAACAAATTGAGGAATGTCATGTTCACTTTCATTTTGTTCCTACATACACATGGCAAACAATCCAAATATTGTGCAAACATGGGAGATTGGATCTCTAGATATTAATTATTCTTGACTATTGATTTCAATTACCATATATTTTCAAAAATGCGTCAACAGTTTTCGTCAAAAAGTCGATGCCTCTTTTTCTTTCACAATCCCATAATTGTACACAATTCAGATCATCGGACTTTGTTCAGATATTGGCAGATTGTAGCAAACATACTTTTAAATGAATTAGAAAGGATAAACCAGACTTTCAATGTAAATTAAAGCAACGGTAGCATGATATACTAGTCCTCTATGAAAAGCAATATTTTTTTCACTAAAATTTACAGAACGATTTTACACGAACAATTGAAAAATGCTTAATGTCTTACTTATTAATTGTAATTCTATGAAATGTATTTTATCAATAACGTGTAAGATTTGAAATAATAAAGATCGAATGATTCAAACTAGACACGGTATTTGGGTGTTTTAACATAAAGCTGTTGTAAATAGTTGTAAGTGAAACAACCAATACTCAAGGTATGTGCATAATTCATAGACTTTGTATGCCGATGATAGTGTGTCATATGTAAATAGGTAGAAACTTGAAACAAACCCGAAATGGGTATATGTAATAGATCTATTTGATACAGCCCTTGGTGCACTGGTACCTTGTATTAGTCCGATCCTAGGACCCGGTTAAAGATATCCGACTTGGTTTAGCAATGCAAAGGTCGCCGTGTAGCGTGCAGTGGCGATAACTGCAACATGGTCTTTCTGAAACGCATACACACTTTCTATGATTCTACCCTACCAAAGCTAATTCAACCTCTAAGTACATAAACTGTTTTTGCTTGTGCTTGTTTGTGTTCTTATCTTAAAAACTTTTCAATTGAATTTTTGACTCAAAAAATAGTTTTAAGCACAAAGCAATCAGTAGGTGGATTTTCTCACAAGCAATAAATCTTTTCAACTTGACCTTTTAACTATGTTTTACCCACGTAGTTGTTATTTGACTCTTAATCTAAAACGTTTATTATAAAATTCAAATAAAGCTGAATAGCTGGAAATACAATACACAGTATAGTGGCATTGAATATGTGAATCAATCAAGCCCACGTCTTATATTACGTCTCTTTGAATCCGTACTAGCAAACATCGCTCTTTTGAGAGAGATTAAATTTACAACATGCTTAACAGAACCAGCTCTACTTACATCCAATCTACTTGACCTCTAAAAGTACCAAACGTCTGTATTTCTAATAAATCGTTTTTAGAGCAAAAATACCGTAACGGCGAATTTGATATTGTTGATGGTTCACATTCCTTACTAAATGATGTAGTGACGTAGTAATTGTGTTTCTTTGGAGAAATAAACATTATGATAATATATACTAAACATTGCAAACCAGGTGCAAAAAGGACAAATTAAATTAATCGTTTATCTCAAAGCTACCTGTCACATTGGTTTATTTTATTTGAAAAAATCCCAAATTAATATTCTTTTTCACTTTATTTCCCTTTCTTCCTTTTCAATAAAAAGCCATAGAGGGTAAGCGCTAGATATCCTCTTATGTTTAAGGCGCACTTTATGAAATTTCTAGAGAGACTAGAATTAAAACAGATGACTCAATATTAGTATATATGTCACTTTATTCAATGCTTTATACACCCTTCATACAGTGGAATAGCACTTTTACGTTTATCCACACTAGAAAGAATTAAAGAAAATATTTGGATTTAAAAAAAATGCATTTTGCATCTATATAGTTGACAAGCTTAAAAAAACCCTATACGGTAATATATTTTTGAATTTTTTATTTAGTTTAAACCGATTGAGAACCATGACATTTGAGATATTAAGTATATTTGACACGCCGGATTGTTTTGATCATTTTCTTCTAAGAAAATGATCAAAACAATCACAATAATGCTTACAATCAGAAGAGCTCCTCGTTTGATTTTGTCTTCTTCAAAGAGATTTCCAAACAGTAGAGTTTGGTTGCTTTTGGATTTTGTTTAACTCGCATAAAGCTATAAATTGACAAACTAAACTATATTCCTATGAGCTTTGTCGATACCAACATTGAATATTTTACTGTGCTTCAAAACAAATGGATTCAAGTATGGATGCACGAACGCGCTATGGCGCAGATATTGACTGAAATATTATTTTAATTTGCAATGTTTATGATGGTACTAAATATATATAAATATTGAAAATGAAGATTGAAAAGTTGAAAACAAAACACTTTAACGAATAGTCAAAAAATATAAAATAAGAAAATGGTTTGGAGATACCAAAAAACAGTCACCATTTGAACATTGTTAGATGTTTTTAATCATCATTAGATCTTTATCTGTATGAACTTTGTAATCACGCAATTCAAACGGAGAGTAGACAATTTTCGGCAACCACACGATCTCTGCGTTTGCATTTAGTCACAAGCTTTGACTTTGCTCATTTCGACTCTTCACATAAGGACCTAACCTTTTACAAGTGACTTGGCCTACTTATTTTCTGAATTATTTCCTGAACATAATTGGAGCACAATAGGACCGCTGTCAATTGTTTCTAGTTTTCAGATTTGCCTGTTTGAAGTAAGTATAACAAGACTCCTTTTTACTCATTTAAATTCATAACAGACGTAGCATAGCCTCTTACAGGTGACTTGGCCTGGATATTCTGGGTTTGAGTTTCCCAAACCTGAGCGTGTACCTACACATCTACGTGATTTGACTTGTATTTGTTACAATACCTGAATAACTATTTGAAGCTTTAAATTTATATGACGTTGTCTTTCCTTGTATCTATTTTATACCAATGTCTCCCATTATGAAATGATTACCCAGCATAGACGGTGTTCATTAAGGTTCTTATAAATCATCATCAAAGTTTACCATTTATGTCTTCAAATGCTTGTTGTAATGAACATTTTAATCCTTACTTTACAACACATATACAGTTGTGTGTTGTGAACAATGTGTAAAATTTCCATCATAACAACACAAATGAACTTTCATGAACGTTTGCTGTTTTAATTTTCCTTTAGCTAGCTGTCACTTTACCTCCTTGCTGATTATCAGATTAAAACCTTTCGCACATCAAGAAATCAAATGTTCTTATCAGAACCATCAATGTCACTCCGTGAGATTTATATTATTTTTGGTAAAACATGTCAGACAGAGCAGCAGCACAATCTAAACCCTTAGGCATTAATGAGGATTCCGTCGAGAAGGCTGCTGTTATCTATGGTAACATCTCTTTGAATCTGTAGAAACCTTCTCGGTTCATTTAAGCAGGATTTAAGTGAAATCCGAAAGGCAAGCTTGAACAGGATCATATTTGAATGCTGGGTGTTATATTACACAGATAGACATCTTTTGATTTGTTTACTATCTCATGTCAGATCAAACTAATTCTTCCGCCTTCATGATGGCTTTCTGATTTTCAACACAATGTAATTTGTATTTGCTAACACACGTCATTGAATGAAAGGTGGTTATTTTATAACCCATTTAAAGGCCACTGTTCCACTGGCTATTATAATAGTAAGCTATTAAACTCAAAATGAAATAAATACTTCAGGTACCACATCGGTAAATAAACTGTGTAGCGTCGTCTGCTAGGTTGAGAATGCCTGTTGGCAGGCAGAACGTGACCCTTATTGCATAAATTAATGCCAAAATATGTAGAAAAACGTACTTTCCACCAAAAATTTAAAGTTAATCCTACTTATTGGAATGTTATTAAATGATTCTTGATGAAGAGATTTTGTTTGTACCATTTTTAAAGAAATTTTACGACTTTTGGAGAACACATGGTTTCTTGTGAGTGGCACTATTTTCCCAATGAGTATGGGCGCACTCAAAATGAAGCGTGACTTTTTTTTGTCTCATAATCTATGTCAATGTCAGCCTAATTATTAGTATTACTTCGTAGATGGTTGCATGACTTTCCAATTAAGGGAAACTAAAACATGGCACATACCCGGGGGACACATGTAAGAAGTATCTCCTTTGATCTTGAATCTTACAGGCGGCATAAGACACGATTTAGTAGATTAATAGATGAGGGATTTCCAAACGCAAATTTAGAATTCATTTTACGTGTATTTCTATGGTACAAAAACAAAATATTTCAAAAGTCTTATCTTTCCTGAAATAAACACATATGTGCTCGTATTGTAATAAACATTATTATGTTATTACAAATCCGTTGAGGTTGACGCAAACCCCATATTTATAGATTTAATCATATTTTTACCGATTAGTAAAGTGTTAAGTTGCATGCAAGTAGCATTTTCCCGGGAATTTCTAAAGATCCGCAAAGGATATGCTACGACTTCTAAAAAATATGGCAAGAAGTAATAGTTACCACGGCCACCTTCCTCTGGATTCTTATGCATCCTTTTCTAATACTACCATGCAAAGTTCTCAATACAGGCCTATTGATTTATAAATATCGAATGGATGGATGAAGGTTTCAGCTAGATTTCCATTTTATAAATTTATGCTCGTATTAATTTACAAAGAGTAATAAGTTCTCTATTGAACTTTAAAATGTAGGTCATATTTAATGAGATGGTAGAAATTGTACACCTTTGACTCTCGTGATGACGCCTGATCCTTTATTTTAATGCAATCAATATATGTTACAACGTTTTCAAACATTGCTGACATCTTTAGCACAATTACATAGAGATGATGGAAATTAAAGAGTATGACACACTATCTTTGCTGCTCTTTTTGAGGTATTTGAAAGAAACAAGGCAACATATTAGAAATGCTGCCGCCAGGGAACCATTCCACGTTCCCACCAAAACCCCATTTTTGCAAAATGAGGGACCGTCGCTGGAGGACCATTTGATGCAGTAAAGCGTGATTAAGACATTGAATCACATGCCTATCACTCTATTACAAATAAACATTCCATATGACCACTCAACTTGAGTAATAAAGTGACCTTGATATAGGCATTGTCAAGTCAAATATGACCTCAAAATCACACTTTTTGACCCATTTGTGATGTTGCCCCTACCAGTACATGAGAAAAATGATCCCGTTCGGAGCCCTATTTCGCACTCAACTAGACGCAACCATCCCGCCGTAGATCAATGTGCGCAGCACAGCATAACACTTACTTGGATGACCTCATACATTTCTAGCCTTGTATTGTGTAGTGTCCTGTATGGACATTACTTGAAATATGTCATTCAAAAGAGATCAACCGCCAATTATGACCGAACATATTATACAAATATTGACTGCTTTGAGGGGCATGGTTTGAATTATTTTCCCGAGGTGATCTCAAAACCATGAATATGCCCGAAGCGAAGCAAAATTCATGGTTTTGAGATCACCGAGGGGAAATAATTGTAACCATGCCCCGAACAAAAAGCAGTCAATATTCGTTTTATATACCGAATACATAGATTTTCGTCATCTGGTTGGTTAAAAGAACCGATAATGATTTACAATATTTCTCTTTTCAATGCTGACCGCGGCGCATTTTGCGCAAAATGTATTGAGCGGGCCTAGTGAAAAATATGCCCCGGGCCTAGTAAAATCCATGCCCTCACTTTTAACCAACCAGAGGACAGGAATCTATATATGAGGTATATAAAGGCAGATATCTTGTATAAGTGTAAATTTCAGTCGTTGTTGTGTCAATCAGAATTCTATTTTGGTTTTTGGTTTGGTCAATTTTGGGTAAAAATTATGAATTCATGACGTAACATCCTGTTTTATAATTATTCAAACTAATCTCATGTTGCAATGAACACTATACTCTGTTTTATGAACATGTTCAATTCTACTGTATAGATAGTATAGATACAGACTTACACCACAGGCCAAAATTTGAGAATTATGGGATGTCTGTTCAAGCTGGCTTTACTATTATTCCAAGCCATATCCCATGATGCAGTACGATAGACAACACGTATAGATTTCATTGACCGTACAACTGGGTGACCATATTGATATAAACAAACAGCATACGTTGTGAATCATAGGATTTAGGCTTGACACATATTTGTATCTTGGCAATCTTTGAATATCAGTATATACTTAGTCCGCAGGTCACTCATTGATTTTGTAACATGCACAGAGATTTTGAATGACTGTGAGTGCATAACATCAAAAGATTATCGGCCTGCAAAATTAATGGGTTTTGCAGTCTGGCCTTGCTTTCCGCATAATTTTATAAAAAGGTTTACCGTGTATAGCTCAATTCATAGTCGGCCTCCAAACAAAATTTATCCTACAAAACATTTGGTCGTGACGTCACCAAATATTTGCCATCGAACTTTAACTATGAACGGGTAGCAAACATTTGGTCCAATATATGTGGCAATTAAATAACGTGTGCAATCTAGCGCGAAATTTTGTTTGGTCTCAACTCGGTGTTGAAGTTATTTTGTTTGGAGTCAATCGTCATTTTTACGTCACGACCAAATGTTTGGTAGGAAAAATTTTGTTTGGAGGCCGACTATGAATTGAGCTTTAGTGTGACCTGGGATTCCTGAATGGGTTAAGGGGGAGGGGTGTTATATTTTTGTTACATTAAAATTTTTCTTATAATACCATTGAACATACGCGCTACCGGGTTACAGAGCTATGTGCTTTGTAGCCAGGCGTACCTATGATACGCATACACCCAAATCCACCATATCAAACCACCACACCACTATGACCATTGCATATCTGGATCACTTATAAAATTCGACCATAAGTTTACATGTATCATTTCCTTATAAATCAGGCTTTACATAAAAAAAAAACTGGTTTGACCTGATTTTTCTTAGAATGAGTTGCCGAAGACTGGGCGCATGAAAAAAATACCTACGTAGCTTGAATAGTGTTTTCTACACAAGGATGTAATGATGCATTTCTAAAATGTGGAATCAATATCGAGTTGGCAAACTGTTGTTGTATCGACATAATCGTTGAAACGTTCCTTAACGGGAATGTGTGCTTGGAATAATACAACATTGCCAGTAAATCACAGTACAGCAAAGTATTTGACAAGCAGATTAAAGAAAATGGTAGCAATGGTAAGTGTTATTCTACTTGATTACAAAATAATAACTTGAGCAATCATAAGATTTTATACCTGAAAAAGTAACCATCGGTAATACAGTTTGAGGAACACTATTACTATCATGCATCATTAGCACAGATGTCGCTATGCACAAGCAGAAATATCGCTGTGCACATTTAAGTAAAAGTCGTCAATCGGAAATCTTTCCATTTTATCGCTGTCACCTTGAATCCTTAAAGATTCTTTTGCAGGTTGGCTGAAAGATTTTAGAACGCTGTAATATCTAAAATCAAATGCTCTTACAGCAACAGCAACATGTATTTAGGACGCTATTAAACAATAGGACGCTATTATCACAAACATAATTATCACTCCTCATAAAATGCAGATTATTGTGAGTGTAGGAAGTGGCAAATATATACCCTGTAAACCTTTAAGGTACTAACGTATAAGGACACAGTCAAGAATAGATTCGTTAGTTGCTAATGCAACATGACCCTAAAATTGCTCATCATGCTCATCAAATTTATGTATGAATATATCCAGTAAAATACTTCTTAGTCTTGCTGAATGGCTAGCCTGTAACTTCTCATTCTTTAGAAAGTCCTTCAACACATCAATTGTAAGCTCTGAAAATGTGAAGTATCATAAAGATGAACAATTGAGGCATCTTAAAGTGTCCACAGATGGCTTGTTTATTTTTCAAAAATGAAAGAGTTGTATTTTCAACTTGACAAAACTTGTTTCCTTTAATGTAGCTATTCACCTTTAAACGTAAATGCATCAGCGTTTTCTGTAGTTGAAGGTCTCTACGACTTTGTCAATATATAAACAACACTCTTAAGAATCCGTTTACATCCAATTCCTATATTATCCATTATTCATCGGATTGATTGTTCAGTAGAAGCTGTCTATTCCATTTGCATAGATAATGAATCCGCTCTTTCTCGGAGTTAACGTTGTTGTTTTAGAATTCTCATGAACTCATAAATTGAAACCACGTTTTATATCTATCTTTCTTTTTTCCTTTCTTGATTCTTCCTATTCATTTTCTGTATCTATTTTAATTTTTAAGACTGCATTTTAAGTATTTTCAAAGACCGTATCTATTGAGCAATCCCTCTGGATTTAAAATAAATATTTGATAGACATTAAAATGGTTTTAATCCAAAACGGTTTAAAAGAAAAGTTAATTCCTGAGATTTGAATTTTTAATCTGGAAGGATTGATCAGGGGATTATTGCTTAATCTCTTACAGGATTAAATAACAGGTAAGAATTAATAGTAACTTTAAGCTTACTCGGCTGATTTCAAATGTAACTTTTAAACTTTTTGTTACTGTCAGTAAGATTGCGAAAATGCTGTTTTCAATGAATATTTGACAAGATTCAAACTTGCTATGTAGTTAAGAATCATTATTCAACCAAAATAAAAAGAAATATGATATGGAGGTTTTTTTTCTTAAGTAAAGAATCGATTTTGGCTAATTTTTAGGAATGTTTTCAATAAGCTCTAATTTGCGAGGAATTAATGATGTCACTGTGAGGTCATATGAAGTTTAATGGTGTTCATTTCGGTATCAATGGATAGAAGAGGTTCATATCTATACACTGGTAGCAAACTTCGGAGCTCGTGTTATTTAAAAAAATCGCAATTATAATATTGGTAGAAAACCTCTAAATAATTTGAAATTAAGACCTTTAAACTAGATTTTTTTAAATGTTGTCTTTTTCCCTGTGTGATATCGAATATTGTAATTTCAAGCCGAATAAATTGGGACTAATAAGCATTACTATGGTACCAAATATCCCGAAATATGCGTACACATTTTGCCATTTTTGGTAACTCATGATAAACAGTCTGGGTATGATATAGGTAAACCGTGTGAAAATATCAATGACATCAACGTAATGTAATATATAATGTAATCAAATAGAAATGTGTCTTTCTTACTTTAAGAAAATTAGACATGAAACCGAAATCAACACAATCATGATAAACTGAAACAAAATCACTTAATAATACACAGTTAATA
>JXSR01S018250.1:0-11007 GCA_000969725.1 Ophiothrix spiculata
TTGATGTATTCAATTACTGTTTTTAAAGATCGCTAAATGTAAAAAAAAGCGTTTTCACAAACAGATCTATAAGTTCAAACCTATATAAATAGGGTTTTAAGTAGTATTTTTATCTGATATTAAACATAATAAAACTTTGAAGTCCTTTCTTATAAAAAACATAGTATCAGAAGAAAACTTGAGTGCAAAGGCTCTTCTATGACACAAAGTCTACTGTGTACGAAGTTTCAAATGCGATTTTCTCGAAATGCGTCTTGCGTCATATAGACGGGGACCAGTCATTTTCAGTTGTTGGTCCCCGATTATGGAACAATCTCCCACAGTATATTCGAGAAGCATCCACGTTCACTGGTTTCAAGTCTCTTCTTAAATCTGGTCATTTCTAATACATGTGATGAAGAGGAAAGTTTACAGATATTGCTTTGGGAGTACTTCAAAATTCTACTGGCGGTTGACCGCACAGAACCGCTTGTTCTGGCCTGTTGCCAATGTTCTGAACAATGAAAAGCACCTGGAACTGCCACCGGTTGAGTTTTGAAGCGGGCCCTTAAGAAAGCAGCTGAAACAAAATATTAATAAATAAATAAATGTCACTGCTTATATAGCGCTTTTCTATAATTGATCAAAGCGCTTTACATTTATTCGGTTACCACTAGAATACAGCCAGCTGCCTATTCATGCGCTCAATGTCAGTATTCCTAGTAACTCCTCATATAACGTTTGGGTCGACGAGGCAAGTGTGATAAAGTAATTTGCCCAGGTTCACAACACGTTGGCACCAACGGGGCTCAAACTCAAAACCTCATGTTTATGAGTCCTGCCGATTTCCGCTAGACCATACGTGCCCACGTTATTGTCTGTGATTTTTAAATTGACTATGTAGGTACATACCTAATAACTCGTACTACTTCATGGAAGGCGGCATCTATATTCTGAGGTGGGTCCTTGGCACTTGTTTCTATGTAAGGGATTTGCTGCAAGAAAAAAAGAGAAAAATTTGGAAATGAATTAGCCATATATTGTTCCAAAACTCAAATCAAATTCAGGCCAGTGTACATTTCATGTCCGGGCAGCCTATGCATAGAGTTCTCTGCCATCAACAGTAAGGACTCAGATGGAAAACATGACTGTAGGCCAATTTCAATCGAAATTTAAAGTTCATATTTTGTTCCTTTGCTTGCTAGACTTTACTTTTGTATAGATAGAATATTATTTTGTAGAAAGAAATAATAATAAAATATCTTTGCATAACTGTTACACTGATATCTTTAAAGAGAATAGATGTTACATAAAAAAATATAAAATATTGCACATTCAAATCAAAATAAAATAATCAATAGGCAAGGTACCAGCAAAAAGAATTGGACAAACAGGTGCAAAAACGCCTCTAGGACCGTCCCACCTTCCGAAAAACACCCCACCACTTAAACTAGCCTGCAGTTTGCACACCTACAATAGGAGCTCTAAGAGCATGTAACAGTAGTACAATAATTTTGAGAAAAATGAGAATTCAAGAATTCAACAACCCCAGATTTAAATAAAGAAAAGGAACCAGCTGAACTTGTAGAAAAGGGAAGCTGATTCCAAAGTTACTCAAATACGATTGAAATAAAAATCCAGGTGCACTTCAATTTTGCAATGATGAATTTTGAGCTTTAAGGGATAAGAAGATCCTGTGGTTGGACGGTCCAACCTGTTGCTAAATTCAACATGGTTATCAATTTTACATCATAGTGACCCTTCTTGCATCCATAAAAAACAGCAGATCATACTTGTTTCTCCTGAGTGTCAGGGGAAGTAAATCCAAATTCTCAAGTCTCTTTATAATCCTGATCAGGATAATGTAAGATGAATTTGGTAGCTCCGCTTTGGACACCTTCCCGTATCTGGATATTGTGTTTGGATGTACCAGTTCAAAGACAGCTGCCATACTCAAGATCACTCCTGATCAAGGAATTATAATGAGTCTTGGTAACTTTAACTGGGGTGTGACAGAAATAATTCTAATTCCAATTATTGCAACCGCAAATGACACTGCAAATTAATTTACACTCAAAACACAAATGGACTGCAGCAGCAGGCAACATGAAAACGCAACGGAAAGTTCAGCTTTTCTCAACTTGATTTGCGTTGATGCAAATAATGTTGCATTTTAATATCGATTTATCAGAACTGCTAATATCGTTCGTGTACACATGCTTGGTGCATTTGCATCGAGTCTGAATTCAGCTTAAGACTCTTAAGTTAATACTACAATCTACATTGGTCTATTGAAATCCCAGGGGGGGTTAACTAGGTATTCTGACCAGGTAACCACCCCGGTAACCTCCTGCATTACCAAAAAGGTGAGACCTGGACAGGTCTCGAGACTTGCAATATAGGGTATCAAAATCAACCTGGTACTCTACAAGTCTCACATAGGGTATCAAATTTGGCTTTTAACTCTCTGATAGGGTATCAAACTAAGAAAGAATGGTTGAATTAACGACGATTGTGTCTTAAATTGCCAATAAAAGTGCTTTAAATACATAGAAACACTTCTTAAAAGTGTTAAATGGTGAACAGTTGCATTTTACCTGTGATTTCTTGTAATAATTATTTTGTCACATTTGCATACATTCTCAGATAGGGCATTCATTTGAACAGGTATGGTCCCAGAAAGGGGTATACATTCAAACAGATATGGTAGATTTATGGTCTCAGATAGGATATCATTTTACCCATTTTTGCTAATTTTTGATCTCACATAGGGTCACTTTTGGAACCTGCGGAACTCGGGTGGTTACCCCGAACACAAATATCAGTTAACCCCTCCCTCCCCTGGATTGAAATCACAAACCAGTATCTGACCTATATTTTGCAAATGTGGAAACATTATCTATTTCTGTCACACCCACATGGTTTTCCAGGTAAATTAAATGAAAGCCTTTCATCGTGCAACGTTAGCTGTCACAACAAAATCGTCTCTGCATTTGAGAAAGTGGCAAGGGCTGTTTACAAAACAAACAGTTATTACTATCCAGTTGATTATCAAGATAGAGCAATATCCAGGAATTTATAGCCAATATAACCAAGATTTGCAAAATGTTACGGTACTTCTTGTCGAGATTTTTAAGGTAATGTTGAGCATGGTTTGAGGTATGAAGTGTTGAAGCTGAAAATGTTGATGAAAGTTGTGCAGTGATGATTTCAGGTTTGTGTCAGAAATATGTACTTTGGCAATGTTTAGTGTAAGGCTGGGTAGACCTTTTTGGCCAGGAGTTTTCTTTTTCTGGAGGTGAAATGGTTGTAAAATGTTTTGTGTAGTATTTTATCAACAAAGACATATTTAAGCAGGTGTTTGGTTTTTTTTCCCTGTTGGGAATTTTTTTGGTTCATTGTCATTTTTTTTTTGGGGGGGGGATGGGGGTAGCTGCAATTTCCCCCTCCCCTACAACTTTTCACACACTGTTTTTCAATAGTAACTCTCAAATAGCTTTATACAAAAGTATATATTTCCATCAGCAGATTTACAAGCTGAACATGATGGTGTCAATTTCAACTAAAATGTGTAGTTTGGCAAAAGTGCAAAAACTATGTTTTTGGCTTAAAATTTATAGAAAGCTTAACTTAACATTGCTCTTGTAAAATTTTGAACTTTTTAAATATAGACACAAATGTCTAGAATGGGTTTCTCGAATTTATAATTTTCATTTTTGAATAATAACATAAAAGGTCAAACTCAAAAATCATTTTTGTTTGCCCGAAATCTTAATTTTTGACCATTTTTGGGTACGCATATGCATTCTAATATTCAATACTTTTCAATTCAATACAATTTTTCTAAATGTGGGATCCTCTCAAAAACCAAAATCAACAAACATTTTCTTCAAATTCGAGCAACCAAGTATTTCACCTTCAATTTGGGTACCAATTTGATTTTTTAAAAATGAGTACATCAGTCTGATGGTACAAAAATCTAGAGTTTTTATTAACCAAATATTTTGTAAAAATCTGCTTGCAGTAAATGAAGACTTGTTTTTCTAGCTAAATCGACAAAAATATATGTGCAAAACACTTAACATGTCTCAAGTATGAAAACAACATACTTGGTTAGAAAATAATTAACTGGAATCATCAAGCTCATATCTCTATAGCAGCTTCTACATAAATAAAAGGACCTATATGATGTACATGATCACCGCCAAGTCCTGGTCTTTTAATGTAAGGAGGGCACTACTATGGCATTTTGCAGAAAGAGGACCTGCTTTAAAAACACAAAAAAGCAGAGTTTGAAAGTTCAGAGACTTTGTGAGGTGAAAGGGGATACAGACTTGAAGATAGAGTTTTGCAGGAAATCAGAGAATCAATCCTCATTTAAAAAAGAAAATCATCTGTGAGTATATCGCTCATTCCGAAAAATCGGGTGCCAATAGCATGTTTTACGTTCTTTTGTCCACAAAAACCTTCCAGTGCCTTTATCTCTTCCAATACTGCAATTTTCGGGTAGGGCTTGTCAAAATCTACTTGGTCATATATGGTTTGTCATACTTTTAATGCCATTATGACTCTGATTTATGCCTTCAAAGTAGTGAAAAACGCGAAAAATAGCTAAAAATGAGTTTCCATCGCAAAAGTGTTACTTTTGGACATGCTCATTTTCTTTTAGTATATAATACTTTTTCAAGCCTATTATAATTTTTAAACAGATAAACGATCAGCATTTTGTATCTGAACAATGATTTCCAAATTTGATGACATCTTTCCATAATTCAAAAACCAAATTCATTTTCCACCAACATCATGTGAGCTACGTTACTTTAGTTTGGCATACCATTATTTGATGGGGAAAAACAGCAATTCCAACAAAATTTAAGTATGCTGACAGCAAACATTCCAGTGAATTTGAATACCATAATAGAAAATGTCAAATTTATTCATGTTTGACGAAAGAAAGTGTTGAACATGAAAATTTGAACAGACCATGTTAAGAAATGTGACCTACGTAACCATATATCTCAGTAACCATAGGCATTGCAGCAATTCCATTTTAGTATGTGATAGAGATATACACTACTACTTCGTTTATACTAGAATTTACTAAGTAAATGGTATAATGTATGTTTTGTGCATTAAAACATGCAAAAACAGTGAGCTACGTTACCGTGATCTACGTTACTACTGACCTCTACAGAACTTATAACTACCGTTTCATGACTTTTCTATGCACTAACAGTGCATATGAAGGATACACTTGCCTACAAATGCAAAAAATTGGCGAGTATCAATACTTAAAAATTGAGCAGGTAACGTAGCTCACCCATTGCCCACCACGTAAAAATGGGTAAGTCTTTGTAACAGAAAAAATATAGAAGTGGTGTTGACAAATCACTTGGATTCAATGTCCATGACTAGTTTACTAATAAAAAACGCTTAAAAGAAAAATATTTGAGCAATTTTATTTTTTCATTTTTTTCAACTGCATTGGCACCCGATTTTTCGGAATGAGCGATATTCTGAAAATTTGCTCAAATTTGTGACCAACTTAACCCTAAACCCCAACGTCACTTCTCTGTCTCCTTGGAAATCGGCACTTTAAATAAAAATGGCTGGTTTCCACCTGGATTCAAACCTGTTACACCTCGCACCCAAGCCTCATTATCACTATGTCAAGCCACTGGGTAGACGCTGCTATGGCAGAAATTTTGTGATCATAACTAACTCCTGTCTGCGACATATTTGGACTTAGACAAATTGCCTAACTTTGTGAATTGTGATGTTTGTTGTTTGGTAGGGTTAGGGTTAATGCAGTTCCAAGTTCTTAACCAAATTGTGACCCGTCATATCAAAAGGTACCTTTTTTGTCTCATCTCAAAGATTATATCTAAAGCTTTAAAATGACACCTTGCTTTCGGTTATTGGATATTCGATTGCAAAGTTACATCCAAAGTGGTAAAAGGCATGAGAAAATCAAGTTTAAAGTATCTGTACTGCTAAGAATTGAATAGAGAAAGAATTTTTATCTCAGTTTTTAAAACATTCGTCTTATGTTTTGGATGTTGGAACCTGATTAATATGATAGAATACACTTCAAAGGTAACGTTTCTGATAAAATTAGAAATTCGACCTTGGACATGATTTTTGACTATGCTCGGCTTCAATGGCCCATATCTCGTTATTTACTATGCCGACCTTAAGGTACCTTTCGATATGACAGGACACAATTAACAAGCAAATCAATGCAGAAGAGTCTTAAGGCACACACAGCTGATAGATCAATAATTATAACATTTTGGTTACAAAGACATGTCACAAATAATTGGACTGAAAATCATTTTGAAACAACCGATCACGACTGGCATGCAAACGAGTTATTATTCATCACGACTTCGAATTGCAAAGTAGTTGTCTGCCACAGCTATAATACAACCAAAGCCAGGATTTTTTCAGAGCTGGTGCGGGAGTTTTTAAAAGTGTTTTTGAATTGTTAACATTTTAGGTGGTTTTGAACCTAAAAAAAATAACTTCAGGATGGTTATTGAGATCAGGAGATTCTTTTAATGGGCTGTTTTGTACTTTTCGGCAGACCTTATTTAATACATTGTCAAATTACAGGGTGCAACACCTGTGTAGCTCTCCTGGCTACAGGCTTGATTCTTAAATGACAACATAATCTATTATAGTCTTATCAGTGAAAATTAAACTTTTTTTGACTTCAAGCAAAAAATCAGCTTTTTTATTCGACCACATTTAAAGCAGGTTTTTCAGTCATACGTTTGTTATTATAGGTACGTGAAAAGTATTTTCTAATCAGAAATTGTAAAGTTTTCTATCCATGCATGAATGAGCACATGTTTTTATTCAAAAATGTCACAAACGTTACCAAAAATTTACAACAAAATGCCACAAATGTTACCAAACAAAACATTGCATTAAAAGAAATCCTGATGATAGAATTTCCTACCACTTTTATGAAATATTTGTAAATATGTTACCCATCATCTATGATAAGCGCAATACAAAATTCACTAACATGTCAGAGAACTCTTACTTTGAAGTCATTTGGAGCAAAAAACCATTTCCGTGCGATGTCACAAACGTTACATGAACTTTATTCAGTATTTTGGCAATTAATTTAAACTTTAAACACCAAAATGTCTTGATCCCACCAGTGAGCACCATTATCAACAGCAAACTTGTGAATATAATGTTTATGCTAAGTATGGTCATTAACGTTACTTTGGAACGCCGTTAACTACATAGTCTATAGTCTATATCGACTTCTATCTATAGTCTGTATCTTAAATGATTTCTATACATAGGGTGAAAACATATATAGTTGGCCTCCAAACAAAATTTTTGCTACCAAACATTTGGTCGTGACGTCAAAATGACGAGTGACGCCAAATAAAATAACTTCAACACCGAGTTGAGACCAAATAAAATTTCGCGCTAGATTGCACATGTATTAAATTGCCAAATACATTGCACCAAATGTTTGTTACCCGTTCATACTTTAAATTCGATGTCAAATATTTGTTGACGTCACGACCAAATCTTTGGTAGCGAAAACTTTGTTTGGAGGCCGACTATGTTTTCAGCCATACTCTATATAGTCTGTACAATTGACTGTCTTGGAATGACCGCAATGTGAAAGCTACACTACCGATATTGATAATTCTCAGAAATATAGATTGATCCTATCTATGTTGGCCAACGAACCCTACACAGGAAGTTTTATAGGTCTGACTTGGGTTTATAGGTCTGGTGGTTTGACTTGGGCGGAATCAAACAAGCCAACATATCCTGACCAAATGGATAATAAATTAAAACCAAAAGTATTAATTGAAGTTCAAATCAAAAGTATTATTGCAACTATTGCAATTTGATTAATGAAAAAATAATTTAATACCATATGTAGGATCATATGATGCAATTGCAATGAAATTTCAAACAACTTTTGTGTTGTGTTATATAAACTGAACTTGTACTTGCTCCATGTTTATCCAGCTTTCGAAAGATAGCTATCAAAGAATGGTACACGAGGGGGTATCAGAAAGTTTTAAACTTTACCCAGGAGGGATGGAGCTATATCAATGAAATTTTGTCATAATAGTCACTCGTCTTTATGTACATTATGGTGCAGAAACGGGATAATAAGTAATTTTAGTTTCTTTACAGGTGGCCATTGATGTCATCTACCTACCCACTTATCTAATATGCTGCATGGAAAATATTGAAACATGGGCCATAATTAAGTCCCTGCATTTGAAGGGTTACAGGACCCGGCAAATCTTAATGACACAATCAAAGTTTAGTTGTTTGATACCATAGTAAAGGGCAGCGTTTTATCTTTCCATTGATACCATAATTATGGAAATCGGTCGATGAATGACGTCACAATGACGTAATAAAACATAGCCGACATGAAAATGTCAATTTTCATTGAAATAAAAAAACATTTTTTCAATAAAGAGGATCCCTCAAATAATGGTCAGTAGACAGTCAGTTAAAAGTTGGAGAAATGTGTTACTTTGAACACTGGCTATGCAAAGATGCCTTAAGTATCTTGTAATAAAATTGTGTTCCTGGCTCTATTTCTTCTGGGTAAAGTTTTAAACTTTTTGATACCCCCTCGTATAATATAAAATTAAAGGGAAACATCCCATAATATCTGCAGGGTCAGGCCTCACAGGGAAATCATACTTCCAAATTAGACAGTTTCATTAAATACTTGTCAATTCCACGAGACATGATGAAGAGCCAAATTAATTACGAGAGCAATATTTGATTTATTTACATTCCTAAGATGAACTGCATTTCAACCTGGATTGCTGCTCAGCAGAAACGAACCAAGTACAAAACATTTCTTAGGATGCTAGTTTTATTGATATAATTTGTAGATATGAGTTTCTGCTGAGATGGGTAGCCCCGAGCAATAATAAAACACAACCTTTTGAAACACTCTTGAATTAAAATTTGTGGCGCATTAATTTTTGCTCTAATTTTTCTTTGAATGTTAATGTTAGAACTATTAATCAATCAACATATCTTTACGTCAGCACTGAATTCAATGAGAAATCATAAAAACAAATAAAATGATTGATTTAATCAAAGGAAACATATCACGATTGTGATCATTACAATATTTCGCGGGTAAACAGACTCCACTTTGCATCTAAACAATTTGCCATGTCAGTACGAGAGAGTCGTATCTATAATTGCTGCCTCAAGTTACATTTTTTTGAACATCCAGTCACTAAAATGTGAAAAATCCCTGAAAATTTCCCTGCAACATGTCAGTGGCTCTTGAAATGGCTTTTTCAGGTGACACCATCACCTGAAGAACCATTTTAAGAGCCACTGACCCAAGACTGGAGATAATACAGTGTGCAGTCAAATTTAATGACAAATGGCAGCTATTGCAGATACGACTTTCTTGCACTCACATTACAACATAATAGCAACCCTACTTTTATTATCTTCCCTCCAGTCTCGAAGCAGGTTACTTGTAACAAATATTTCCATGAACGGTACTATTTTTAGAACCACTTTTGCTTTTAAAATTGATTTCAAGATAAAAACAGCCAACAGCAAAGTGGAATAGTTTACTGGTGAAGATAAGGCTATTAATGTTCTAAGTGTGGTCTAAGAGGTAGCGGGTTGGCGAAGCGGTTGTTACCTCGCCTTGCACCAATGAGGTCCCGGGTTCGAGTCCCGCGCCCGGCGCTTTATGTGCATTTGGTTTTCAGTCCATGCTCGCTTCCGCAGGTTTTTCTCCGGGTGATCCGGTCTTCCTCCTGCATTCAAAACTGAATTTAAAAAACATCTTGGAGCCCAGTTAAAGATAAGCTTCTTTCAGCTTACTTGGTACCAAGTACCAAGTTGGGTTTCCTTGGCGAAAGCCTAAACAAGGTGAAGACTGCTGCTCCTGAGCACATAATTTTGTCATAAGTTCAATTCATTCATGGGGCAAAGAAATATAGAACAGAAGTTGGTAAGGGGACCTGCTGCCAACATAGGTAGCTTAATCAGGCCAATTATATGGGTCCCTTTTCTTTACCCATTCTTAATGAAAATTCAGTTAAATTTGGCTGATCAACATTTATGCAGATGGAGAATGTTTCTTTCAATCAGTATTTACATATGGGGCAATTTGAAATTAGCAGATCCCATATGCCTACCAAAACCAAACTTGAGAAGCCCTACATAATTTGTGGCTTTTATATAGCGGTTCTTGATTTGGTCTGAATTCTCTAAGTGCAGCTGCCTATTATTACATTGCCGTCGGGGAATTGTTACAATCAGTTCCCTTCAAAGTGGTGCAACTTGACAAATGTACAACCTCAATCTGCACTTAGATTGTAATATTCCCCATAACAACTCCCCAATATCGCTCAGGTCGATGAAGCAATTGAGGTTAAATGTCTTGCCCAAGGATATAACCCGTTGGCTGTAGCGGGGCTCGAACTCGCTACCTAATGGTATGGAGGCTGCCCTTTTCAACTATATCACATAATCGCTCCCTGTAGGCCAGCAAGGGTTTGGTGCAGGGGATGCGTCTGTTCCTTTTGAAAAGTGGAAATTACACACCTGGACCATGTTCCAGATCTACTCCTGGAGGAGGGAGGGGGAGGGACAAGGAAAAGCAGGGGTTTCCGGCTGAAATTTTCTAAAGTGCTGATGTATTAAATTATTGAAAAAATGTAATTACAAATTTCAACCCATATTAAGCTGATAATCAAGGTATTACATGAAATACAATTATATCAACAATATCACAAGCCCCTATTAAAATGATCACAGCACAAAAGTATATTTACTTATCACCCATATGGTGCTTGATAAGGTTACCAGGTTACAATCAATGCACTTGCAAATCACCATACCAGTCTTGAAATCATTTCATATAAAACTTCATAATGTAGGTCATTGCAGGCGTCACACCACAATAGGGCTTCCCATTGACTTACTGTACAGAATGGCTTCCTAAAAACACCCGAGAACTCAATAATAAAGCAACTGGCT
>JXSR01S018250.1:11689-23070 GCA_000969725.1 Ophiothrix spiculata
CGTATTCTGAATTAGTGTTCAATTTCTAACTTTTTTATGATTATATATTGCTTCTCGATGAGCTCTATGGTATTTTTGAGTGTGAAATTGTAGAATGTGAGAGGTATAGTGCTTTTAAATGCAGGCGTCACACCACAATAGGGCTTCCCATTGACTTACTGTACAGAATGGCTTCCTAAAAACACCCGAGAACTCAATAATAAAGCAACTGGCTGCTTCAACACTGCCTTTTCTCAGATGATTATGATCTCTTCTAACACAAAATGATGATAAAAGTACACTTTCAAGGCAAAATTTTCGAGAAACTGGACGCTGAAGTATAACGCCCCCTATCAACGACAGCCGAATTTTGTATTTCCAGAATCAAGCGCAAATTAAGGAAAACCCTTTAAATGTTACCAAATTAATCTGGAGATCAAAAATGGCATCAGATCATCTTTAAATAAACCTAACTTTATAATTAGAACAAAATATTGACCAAACATATTGCACTTCTATACGTTTTGAACTCCTGTTTTTAGAAGGGCAGTCAATTTTGCCGATTTTAGAAATGCCGGATTGCGAGTATTAATTATTTAGTGTTGTGCGCCCTGCAGTCTACAAAAACCAACATATGGTGTAGAAAACAAACAAGTGCTTAAGGAACCTGTTTTATCATAGACGGTAAAAATCTATGGTTTTATTCTGTGTCATATGGAAAATTACAATCACATGACAGGATCAAGAGGCCAAGAGACGGATGTAATATCAGTCTTGATTTCAAATGACAGGATGAAATAATAATATTAACTGATTTACTGGGACTTTTCCGGAGACAAAGTGCTAGCCATCATTAATATGCTGTTATTGAGTAACCATCATGACCATTTTGCTCTGAACTAGATTTATTTGTAACTATTACATGTAGCCAGAATTTATTATACTCCATGAACCTAGGAAGCACAAACCACCAAAGGTTAAATGTGCCATTTTAGTCAGTTGCGCATCAATTTGAGCCTTGTTGCTTTAAGGTGTCTGGTCCACGCGTACTGGTACGCACTTGTTTTTATTTCGCAAGGAAAGCAACACAATTGTGCAGTATACCCAGATCTAGAATAGTGTTTTGAAGCCAAAAAATGTCACATTTTCTCATTTTTCGTTTAAAAAAAAGGTCGGTGACCCCACATTTTATTTTGTTAATTGAAAGAACATACTTTTGCGCAAATATTGTGAAAAAGTGACACAAAATTTCAGTTGGAAGGATTTGAATCAACACTAAATAAAGGCAATTTTGTCACATTTCCTATTATATATAGACCCGTGTACTAATTTTTCCCAAAAAGCTCCAAAAATGTTATTTTTAAACTGACTTGCATGCAAAAACGAGTCTGATGACCCCAAATTTTAATTTTAAAAATTGGTTCTACATCGATAGAATATTCGTCATGCTGATTTTTACCAGCAAATTTCAGTCAGATCTATCATGGACCAGACACCTAAAGAGCAAATCAGAGTAGACACACATTTTGCAACATTTATGAAGATGTTGCATAATTCACTGTGTATTTTGGTTTACACTTCTAGGTTGATAAGACTGTAAGCCTTTTCAAAACACAACTTTCCGAGAATTCATGTTCAAAGCATATTTAAACACATTCTGACAATTGCCAAGAGAAAAAGTGCCTCCTTAACACAATACCTAGAATGTTAAGTTTCACCTTAACGTAAACTGATTGTGTACAAATTCAAACTTGTAATTAGTGTTGGCACTATAGAGGCACTTTTTGTGTAATGCGCCTTGAGGTGACTTGCAGTTTCAGCTTACTCATTTGAAATTGAAATTTTGCTATTTCTGTCAGTGAGTCTATTGTACCACCAGCCAAAAGTTGTTAGAATTTGTGCATCTTAGTATGTTTGAGTTCAAATCTGCAAAGAATTTGCAATCAAAGCTAGCAGCTCCCAGAGATTCTCAAGTAGGTTCTCCCGCACTGTGTCAAACTCACATGCAACTCCGGAAAAAGGCAGAATTCCAACCATACCGGTTTAGAACAGACCGCTTCAGGAATAGTCCCCTCCCATACCTAACTCGTATTCTTATTGAATCACCTTTCTAAAACGTTTGTTGCATTTGATTCCCTTTAAAATTACCTCGGGAAGTTTCATGTGTGTTTTTTTAGGTAACCTCTTATTTTTGGCAACTTCCAAAGAGTTCTGAATGGATTTTGAAAAAGTCTAGTATGTATAGTTGAGACAACTGAATGAAGACATTGCAGATTGACTTGTCTGATGTTTTCACACAGTAAAATAAATTTATTATTATAATATGGAGTTTAATGCTTCACATTAAATATCAGGTGCCTGCAGTGTTTGGTAGGAAACAACTCACAATATTTTGGATTTAGAGTATTTGGCGGTATTTTCTTGTTCCGATTTTCTCTATGAAAATTTGAAAAGTTATCCTTATTGCATTGATATGTGCTTTTCCTGGTGGATACAAATGCTTGACATTAAATAATGCTGATATAAAGTAATAACCGACGCCATTTTGCTGTAAACTAGATAATTTGTGGCCATGGTCAAAATCTACCAGCACTTGCGTTTGCAAGTCCGTAACAGATTTCCAGTTCTTCCCATGATGGAGCAATTGAGATGACGAACAAAAACAAACAACAAAACGTAACATTTCAGACTGACCTAAATGCAAACATTTTCCCCAAAATGTAAAACGCTTAGCAGAATTAAGGACAAGTGACATGGCTTTCAAAATCAGCCTGTCCTATTCACCTTGCCCTAGCTGTCTCCCATATATACACACAAATAAGCTTATTTATAGACTTGCTATCAAGGAGACACTTGTAAATGATGTCCCTATAGTCAATAAGCAACTAGTCACAAGCAGGCCAGCCTTAACAGGTATAGCTCACGAGTTTCCATGTAAAGGCAAGGTGGTTGTAAGAGTAATAGCTGCAATCTTGCATAAATTTGCAGGCGGGAGTTTCCCGATTTTAGGAAGTCCTCCCGATCTTCCGATTGGGTAGCCATATCTCCCGATATCTCCCGCATAGAAAAAAAAATCTATTGCGATGTTCCGCTAGCATGTATTACAGACCGCGTACATGGTACATTGAAAATGAGATCATTTTTGTGAGACATATGTGCACTTTGGAGACCCTTTTTGTCCCTTTTCAGTTTTCAAAAGCTACATAATTTTTTTGGGGTGTACCTTTTTGGCCTCATATAGCTTCATATGTCAGTTGCTCATAAACGTTACTCATAAAATTTAAGTGATTACAGAAGTCTCCCGCATCAGAATTTGAAAATGTTTGCAGGTATGTAGCAGTTGTATAATGTCCAGTCTTGGGTAGGTAGGTTTTGCACTTATCATTCTTCTTCAGCTGAAAACATCCCCTGAAGAACCATTTAAACAGGCATTAAACAGCACCTGATTCATGGGCCAAATTTTGAGGGGATGGGGTTGCGCTCCAGTAATAAGGTGTTAAATAAATACTTACATATGGCAGCCATTGCAGATACAATTGTCTTGCACTCACATGACAAAAGTGTTTGTTTTCAAAATATCGGATGATATACTGTAAATGCACTTATTCTAGCAAGCACTTTATTTTGCGAATTGACACCAGCAGATTTTTGTTAAGGACTTGATTTCTCGATTTATAAAATAATTTATTAGGTATGCTTGTCACAAAAGTTATGGTTATTTCAGTATAGTGAATACCTTTGCAAAGTGTACCAGTTTTCGAAATAAGGGGATTTTACATGCACAAATGCATGTAAAATATGCTCTTTGAATGTAAATTTTTACCAGTGCATGCATTTTTTTGGTGTTCATCAGCGCATTTTGACAGTTTTTTTTGCATTTGTGCACGTAACATTTATTTTCTATTTCGACCACCGATGTCCACTGGAAGCAAATGATACCTCATTGCAATTCAGAGTTGTCCAGGTGCAGTAAAACTTATTTGCATATTTGCTATGAAGGGTCAAAAAGCTGAATCCAATGTGATGTGTCGTTGCGATTATAACAGTGCGGAAAACAATATCAGCTGGTCAGATTGGCAGCTTAAGTTCCCAAGCACAACAAGGGGTAAATTGTGCACTTGAAACTGTTGATGTCATCACCAATCTGCAAAATGAGCTCCCTGAAAAATGCGTCTAGAATATTCAAATAATCAAGCTTCTATGCAGTCCATGCGTATGCATGCATAATACAAAATTAAAATCACATGACAAAGGTCACGCATCCTGGCATCCGACATATACAAGGATATGCGTGGCCTAGCGGATAAGTCTTCAACTATTAATCATCAGGCATTGCAAGTTGTGGGTTCGAATCTGGTGGGTGACATGTGTAGTGTCCTTGCGCAAGATATTTACCCGAATGTGCTCCTCTTCACCCAGGTGTCAAATGGGTACTAGCTTTTTTCAATGCTGGGAATGAAACAGATTCGCAGGGAAGGAGGTGTGGCGAACCCCTCACCGCAAATATAAAAAATTGTGGAGCTAGTCTGGCCCAAACAATCCGTAAGAGAGATTGGCACTCCGACCTGTGAAATACAGGCCGTCCCCTTTACCTTTACCTTTTTTACACACACATACAAACAGATTCCTTTTCAAAGCATATCTTTTGCAGCACATTTTGATATCCAATTGGACCTGTGTATCCACTTACCCCTAAATCTGCTGCTAACGCTTTGCCAGTCTCTTCGTTGACTTTTCGTTGCTGTACAAGATCTACCTTATTTGCTACTAAAATCATTGGATAGGAATCTCTGAAAGAAAAAAGTGACATAGAATCAGATTGTAGTTATGTATTTCAGGTATCTCAATTATGTTATTAATCTTGTAGACCTCATAAATTTGTTCTTTAAAAGTCCTGGTGGTGGGGGTGCTGCTAGAGGTGGTAGTGGTATGGGTACCCAGGGGGTGGGGGTACTTACATTGACGGAAGGTACAGGTATGTGCCACTCTCAAGACCACTTTTCAAGCCTCCTCTTCCGCTCCCCAAGATGCTCTTTACAAGATTACTTCAGTTCCAAAGACCCCATTTTCAGAGAAAATGACTCAAAAGTGTGTTTTATCATGTGTTTAAGCTAACTTTGAGCAATTTTCAGCTCAAATAATCATATTTTTATGGAAAAAAAAGCAGTTCCCGAGACCTCAACTCGGGAAAATATCAGTTCTAAAGACCCTATTTTTGACCAAAATGCTGTTCCGCAAGACACTATGTTGGATATCGCGAATATCACATACCTACCAAATTTTTTTGAGTACCCCTCTGGGTATGGGTACTATTATGTACCTTACATCAACCATTCATAATGGTAATAATTTTAAATGAAAAGGAGCCCCTTTTGTACTCTCTTTTGAGCTGTTCACACACAAGTGAATTTTGAACTCGATATAACTCGAATACGACTAAAGACGACTTTTTTGCTCTGTCTGAATGGGGTAAAAATCAAAGAAGTACAGAAATGGTTATTCATGCACAGGCATGGCCATTTTGTGAAGTTTCAAGCAATGCAATCTGGATTATTAAGTTACTTCTTATAGCTGCACATCCAACATACCAACAATCTTATCTAACATATTCAATTCTGCATCAAGCACTTTTAAAATGATGATACCCTATATAACAGGCTTGCATTTCATTGCATCTTTAAACCAGGCCCATCATAAATCCACCATAATTAAAACCACCATTTTGACAGTGGATTATTAGGACAGTGAACAAATATTGTGGTTTCTGCACTGCATACCACACAGTTATCTTTTCCCTTCATAAGGCCAAAAAAAAGTTGTTTGGTTGTCCTCCACTGCCCGCCCTTATTTTTCGAAATTGGAAAAAAGTTTTTACTGTACAAAAGTACACCACACCTAATTTTCAGATTTCCAATTTTTTTTTTCTTTGAGAATTTTGATCTTTTGGAAATATTTTTCAAGTTGCTGTTTTCATTTTGTTTACATTTTAATACTATTTTTTAAACTTGTATAAAGAGATTTTTTGGTACAGTAGACTTATTTGCATCTTTAAAGAGGCCATAATTTGGTGTAGCTTTGACTTACATTTGAAACTAGAATACGCGGTTCTCGGGCCGCGCGGTTCTCGACACAGAGTGTCGATCACGATGCCTCCGCATTCCACCTTTGTAATCGGACGAAGTTGAGAATTTGACCTTTCTTTAGAACTATGACCCAAACCTTTGAAATCGGACAAAGTTGAAAATCTGACCTTTCTTTTTACCTTTGACCCCCAGTTTAAGGTCGGACGATGGGGTCTCCATTGACACTTTTGATCGCTGGTCCAAGACGAACATTTTGAGACCTTAACCTTTGAAATCTGACAAAGTTGAAAATTTGACCTTTGACCTCCAGGGAAAGGTCGGACGATGGGGTCACCATTGACACTTTTGATCGCTGGTCAAAGACGAACATTTTGAAACCTTAATATTTGAAATCAGACAAAGTTGAATATTTGACCTTTCTTTTGACCTTTGACCCCTAGGGAAAGGTCGGACGATGGGGTCACCATTAACACTTTTGATCGCTGGTCCATGACGAACAATTTGACATCTTAACCTTTGAAATCGGACAAAGTTGAAAAATAAGCAACATTTTATGCATAAATTATGCAAATTAGATACTTAATTAGCATATTTTGCGCTCAAATTGCAGCTGGCATAAGCGCAGCTCTATCCGCACCTACCCATTAAATTTCATGAATGTAGGGTGCACGGTTTGTAAAATATCACATTTAAAGCATTTTACGCATAAATTAAGCTACATTTTATGCATAAATTATGCAAATTAGGTACTTAATTAGCATATTTTGCGCTCAAATTGCACCTGGCACAAGCGCAGCTCAATCTCCACCTACCCACCAAATTTCATGAATGTAAGGTGGACAGTTTGTAAAATATGCCATTTAAACCATTTTATCCATAAATTATGCAAATTAGGTAGTTAATTAGCATATTTTGCGCTTAAATTGTCGATGGATTGAGTTTGGCTCTAGGTCTACCCAGGCATCAAATATCATTAACGTAGGGCATGCGGTTTCGGAGATATGCATAAAATAAAATTCTGCTCCGTTAAGGAGATATTGCCCTTTGTATCTACGAAATTATAAAGGATTACATGCAAGAGCGCCATCTTAAAACGCGTTGTATTCGTTAATTAAATGGCCGATCGGGCCAATTTTCGCATATGTTATGCGCCCATTAAAATAAGGTGGGGTTAAAATTTTGAAGGGGTGGAATTTTAGCAAATGCTCCTTGTCCAATTATTTCTAAGTCCCTAAAATCACAAAAAAACACATATTTTCTGCTTAAAAACCGACTAAATTTGCATATTTTGCGCCGAAACTTTCAGAGAAAATTACTAGCAACCCTTACCACCAGTCCACCGACTTGCATTGTTCCACGCCTCACCAGTTCTGAGAAACGAGCCCGGACGGACGGACGGACGGACGGACGGACGGACGGACGGACAACCAGAAAACATAATGCCTCTCGCGGAGGCATAAAAAATGTCTTTGAAAAAATCTGCCCGCCCATACTTGCTCAAAAAAATTTGTGGAGGACGACCAAACAATTTATTTTTTTGGCCTAATCACATGTATACTGTGCAATTGGAATCTCTACCAGCACAACATACCATACCATAAATACTGAACAAGAACCATCATGCCCCTTCCCCCCCAAAAAAAAATGATCATAATACTGGGATATTACTGAACTATCGGAATACTGTACTACAACAAGTTTTGCAAAAGGAATAATATTGTATCACCCATTCTCCCAACCCCTTAGAATTACTAAATGACTTTTAAGTTTGACAAATCATCATGATGTACAAATTATATTATTAAAGTCGTTTTAACCATTTTTGGCACACTGGTATAAAAAAGCTGAATGGTAAGGTAATGTAGTGGACCAATAGTTGAACTGGACGAGTAGATAGGCCTACTAAAACTCAATGAGACGTAATTACTATGAGTAGATTTGAACTTCAATGCTTACAAGATTATTTTCACTCCCATGAAAGACAATCCACTTCCTAGTTTTAAGCTATAGCATTAGGTGTTTCAAAAATCTCACTGATATTAAACATCAGTACAGATGACATAGCTATTGCCTATGTCTTACATTTTTGATGAGTTTCAAGAAATGTAAGGAGAGAAGATGAAGCTCAGGTAGATAGCATCAGTGTCTGTCAACATCACTGAGTCACCTATCTTGCATTGAGAAAGATGTCACTCTTGTTGGGATGATGAAGAGAAGATATCGCGTGTATCCCATCATGAATTGCTTCATATGGGAAATTTTGTACAGGAAGTCATGCAAGTAGTTAGTGATGAAACATGTCCAGAATGCAATATTACAATAATTTACTTAGATTTATGGATATTTCATCACTAACTACTCACATGATTTCCTGTACAATCCCATACGAAGCAATGCATGATGGGATACACACGATATCTTACCCTTGGATGATGGCGTCATTGAAGAGAAGATATCGTGAGTATCCCATCATGCATTGCTTCCTATGGGATTGTTTGCATGGGTAATCGTGTGAGTAGTTAGTGATGAAGTGACCTCAAATCAATGTGATTGTTATAATATCGAATTTTGGGCATGTTTCATCACTAACTACTAACATGACTTCCTGTACAAAATTTCCCATAGGAAGTAGTGCATGATGGGATACACACGATATCTTCTCTTGTGTCATTGATTCTGCTGCAGAGGTCGTTTGACTGCGCATCATGATCAATTATACATTCTCATCAGGAATTGCAGCAAATGTGAGTTGGACTAATGATTTATGAGTTTGATCATTTAAGCAACCATGCTTCTTGGGAGTATTTATACTATGATGGTCAGTGGTTATTTTAAAATTGCAATAAAATGTTCAAATTCATAATCTTAAAGCTGACAGAAAAATATTCATACTGGTAAACTGATTACCATGTATTGGCTGTGGGGGAAATCACAAACAGTCAAAACCAATTAATCTGAAGGGACAGCCTTTAACCACAAATGGGGCATAATCAAGGGTTACTAAATAAGTTTCATGTTAATAGTTTTCAAAAAGGGGCTTTTTATAAAACTTTATTATGCAGTACAAAATCCAAACCTCATAATAATTGGTCATCCTATTCCAGATTCATGGTCCGCAGGTGGGGAGGGCACACTTAGACTGTGGAACTTGTAATCATACGCATGAATAGACCAACTACAAACACCCTAAGCTAGGACACAAATACCCTAAACAAAGATTTTTTTTTGGGGGGGGGAGGGTAAAAAAAGTACCCTAAGCATGTATGCTGATATAAAATACATCATAATTAGACAGTGATGTGGACATCCCTAAGCAAGGACAAGAAGAAACAAAACACAAATTTTTTTGTTCAATAACTGTTGAAATATGCAGGCATAAAATTGATAGTCTTTATGTAAAATGTATACTAATTGAGGATTGCCTGTGAAAATACATACCCTAAAGTCTTGAAATTGCCTGTTTGATATCCTAAATAATCCTAGTTTTGCTTGTCAAAACTATCCTAAATCCTTGTTTTCATTCACACATAACCATCCATGTGTTTCAAATAGCAGTGATTTCTCTTCTTTAGCTGCTCAAGTTTGGGTTTTTTTAAACACTGGAGCTAACTTATGTGATCAAGAGTGACTGCCATAGTTTCAAAAAGACTATATAAAGTACTTGTTATCAAGACTTGGGTTTTATTTCAATTTGCCTTATACCGCTCTTAATTTGACAGCCCAGATCAGAACTAAAACAAACTTTACACATAAAAGAAGAAGTGCTGCACATGTCTTAGCTTGCATTTGGACCCCCAGGGCCCAGCAGGTTTTTGTGACATTGGCACTTCTGCTTGAAGTAAAAACCTTCAGAACAGCATATTTGTGATGACTCACCCCGAAAAGGGGGACTTTGCGACAAAACACTTTTCGAGAAACTGATGAAAATAGGCAGCAAAAAATAAAGAAAATAATAAGAATTTCCAGCAGATTTTCTGTTGTAAAATTTGATCGCCTTGATCAATTTCAACAAGCAAGGTGTCATTCTAATGCTTAGAAAATGCTGTAAGAGGTGAAATGATAAAATCAAAATTGATATCATCTTCAAAGTCCCCCCTTTCGAGGTGAGCCATCACATTTAACAAAACCAAGACTAAAACCAGCTTTCAAACTTACCTATCTTTTACTCTAAGAATTTGTGTATAAAATGATTTCATATTTTCATAACTAGCTTTGTCCGTGACGGAGTAGACGAGTAAAAAGCCATCCCCCGTTCTCATGTACTGTTCTCGCATTGCACTGAATTCTTCTTGGCCTGCTGTATCTAGCACTGCAATAATAAAATGGAAAAAGAGAACAAAATGTTCATTGAAAGATTTAAACTTCCATAAAGGAAGAATATTAGGCCAAGTAAAATAAATTACGTGTTTTACATCCCCGTCCGCCCAAATTTTTCAAGATTTTAATATATTTTTATTATTTTCCCTTTTTTGTTCCATAACTTAAATTCTTTAACTGTTACTGGAAATAAATACTTTAAAGTGTTTGATGATCACAAATGAACATTCCAAACACTTTCTTCAAGCTAGGGGTTATGCAATTTGGAAATAACAAAAAATTAGGAGGGCCTCCCCAATTTTGGAATGTGTCAATAAAGCCGTTGGTATATGGATTTTACATAGAAAATCTGAAATAGATAATAAATTTTGGAAAAATATTAAATAATAAGGACCTCCCTCACCAAGTTTTTAAAAAGTCTGGATGCAAAACACATAATTTATTTTACTTGGCCTTAATGTTCACATATATTTATCATCTGTACGCACAACTCAACTCCGATCACACATCTAGTATAGAGGAGAGATACCAGACTATCGCCAAGTGTAATGGTATATAGACCTTTTCAAAACATGACTTTCCGAGAATTTCCGAAGCTGAATTTACACATTCCGGCAATTGCCGACAGAAAAAGTGACTCTGTAACACAATAATCAGAATGTAAATTTCACGTTCTCGTTAACTGGTTGCACATATCTTATGTATCTTATGTCTTATCAGACTTAGAGTGCATTTTCCCCATTTCCTTTACTAAGCTGTATGAGGCTTGGAAAGAAAGAGTGGGCCTAGTTTTGCCTACCCACAACTTGTAGTCTCAAGTTGTAAGTACAAAGGTAGATAACTATTAGCAAAATTCTATTAACTATTGAATTTTACAATGGAATAAAACTATCAGCAACTTCATGTATATCTTTGAAGTACCAGTACCCCAATGGTTAATTGCACTTTCATAAACCTAAGAACAAATTGATCAAACATCAATTTTGTTTAAACATTTTAGGA
>JXSR01S018250.1:36387-46600 GCA_000969725.1 Ophiothrix spiculata
TTCAGATATAACATTACCACTATCATCTTTAAATGTAGACTGCTGTGACAGTTTTTTACCTTTGCCAATAATAGAGTTGATTTCTTTCCATGTTTCTTTCATGTTGTTTTTAGACTTTTCGAATTTTTTGAAGTAGTACATTCTCTTTGATTTACGTATAAGCAAAGATCTTCAATTTGAAGATCTTTGGTATAAGCATGTTCAATTTATTTTTATACGTCTTGAACTTTATCAGGAGACTTCAATGAATCTTTGAAGGCTTGGTTGGTATGAGATTTTGCTTTTATTTACAAGAGAGAAGTGAATAATCCTCAGAATATCAGAACTCTCATCAAATGTGGCATCACCCATGGACCACTGTATAGAACATACGCATTAGAAAGCGTACGTTTTGAAAATCCAAAAAAAAACCCGTACGTTTTCAGTCACTTACATTACGTATAATGATTGGTTTTTGTGTGTGCATTTTTATTATCGTCAACTATAACTTTGCAACTGCCATCACACACCGACACAGCCATCACAAAACTGTTCAATTCTGTTCAGCCTACAGTAGCTTGTAAAATAAAAAAAAATAAAAAAATCAAACAACAGACATCAAATTTCAAAGTAAATTTTAGGCTTCATAAGTATTTTTAAACTTTTGGGTTGGCCTGGATCAGCAGTACAGATACACATATGGAATGGCCAGGGTTCAAATGTACGATTTTGTGAAGCATTAAATGTCAGAGTATGTAAAACCAAGAAAACATGAATCTCATACGCACATTTCTAATCCGAATAATCCAGAAAATGTTACGTCCAACTTAGCCCTTGTTTCGGGCTGTCAATATTGTTCAATTTAGTGTAGGCCTATACCATGTCTGGTACTCTCTGAATCAAACTAAAATCCCAGTCAACCTTTCGCCCGCGCTGCGCGCACTGCCCGGGCTCATTGCTTGGTCCGTAGAAGGGGAGATCAGGGGAACGATCATAGATTTACAGGGGAGATACAAGGCACGCCGCCATTTTTATTCCGGCATGGAGACAAAATTGGGGGTATTCAGGTTTTTGCCAATAGCTTGCCGATGATGCATCGCACCTTGCCATAATGCGCGAATATTGAAACACGCACACATGCTTTGCGTGCAGGTTGGCGTATCATTCGCGTAAAGTATTATTTGCGCAGGTGGTCTCTACGCGTAACCAAGTATCGGCACTCGGAGTTGATTATGGCGGGAACCGAGTGGACCCGAATACCCCCAATTTGAGCTCCATGGCTGACGACGCCATTATATGGCTGGTATACAAAGCCTGGTATCTCCCCTTTAAATCTATGGGAATGATACTAGTTCTACGTCCAACTTTCTTTGCAATTTTTCCAGAATACAACTTTACAGGTATTTTGTACTGTAGTTGAAAATGAAAACTGCCAACTCTACTGGAGGTCTGTATGGATGGTCACATATAAGCTGCGTCTACATTTGGATTTAATACCGGTATTATTTCTTCAAGACTTAATTCCGACGCAATTAACATATTTCTACTTATCCCCCACAACGTCTACATATATCAGTATTAGCACTTAGTTCCGACGGCTTAGTTCCGATAAGTACCGTTAGCTGATTTATTTTATTTTTGATTTGAATGTGCAATATTTTATATTTTATATGTAACTAGATTTCTATGTGCCAGTGATAAAGTGAAATAAATAAATAAATAAATAAAACGTATTTTACATACGCAAAACTACCTTGTGAATGTCTATATGCAATTCAGAGTTTTCATAAAGACCTTTACAAGATATGTGGATATATATAGGACCAAGCATTCTTAAAATGTGTCAATTTCACGTTAAACATCACAAGATGAGCTTGCTGTTTTAGCCTGTCAATACATGCAATACTATTGGCACAGCTACACACATACAGCATAATACTTGTATAATGTAATAGGTCACAAGATAATTCCGACAGCATCCCTGCACCGTCTACACTTATCGGTATTAACTTTAGTACCGGGTTAACCCTGGTCTTCTTCGGCATTAAATTGTCGGATTTAAGTCAAGTTAATACCGATAGAACTAATACCGATGCGCATTCTCACTGGCAATTTATTAGGACACTAATACCGACCATATTTAGTACGGGTTCTAAGTGAGATAAGTCCGATGGTGTGGACGCGACTATAGATTGGACACAAAATAGATTGATCATAATATGGTGTTTCTTGCAGGTGTTTCAACAAAAGTGTGAACCAGATACCAATGTTGCTACCACGCAACTTGACAGCAAATATTGGTTCAAATCACTTGTGTATCATTATTCAAAGAGTTGTGTAAGCCGATGTGCGAGTTGTAACCATTGGTTACAAATTTGTAAAAGATGGTGATAAATACAACGATGGGATGGTTAATTTCAAGTGGTATCAACGGTTTCATCTCGATTTTTTATTTTTAATGATTACTGTCGACAATAAATATTCTCTTTGTAAAGTCCATGTCACCACACAATGTCTAAAACATGGTGTAAAGTGTGCTGATCAATGCTATGAATCTCTTCCTATTGCATTGGATATAGATGTCCCTATAAACAATATTATCTACCATGAATTTAAAAAATCTTATTTCTCTACACACATTTAAACGCAGATTTTGTCTTTTTAATCTTCAAACATAAGGGTCTGCAAATCAACATGCATTGATCGGAAGTGGTCTAAAATGTGGCTGACAAAATTGATTTGGTAGGATATCATATTACAATCTTCCTCATTTCAAATTTCAATGTCTTCATACATCATCACAGGTTAATGGTATAGGTTCCTATTTTAGCATGTGTATAATTTACTTTCAACTGATTCACCTTGACCTCTGGAATGTATTGTGTAAGGTTTCAACCTTAGCTTGTGTCTTGTTTTCTCCTGAGAGGCAAAAGAAGGTATTCAACCCTGGGGATGAGGCTGTTAGGTAAATACAAAAGAAATGGAAAATAGGTATACCAATTATTCTACATTTTATGGTATATCTCCAAAATTATAAAGAATTTGGAGTGAAATTTTGGATTTTCAATCAGAAAAATGTGAGCTTTCAATTGGCATCCAAAAATATACTACTTCCGGTTTAGCCCTGGGGGATGAGAATGTGATCGGAACCTACACCTTTAAATGAACAAACAATTGGTATTTTTTTAGATTTGTCAAAAGCTTTTGACACTATTAATCATGATATTTTGCTACATAAATTGACATACTATGGGTTTAGGGGGAAAGCTTTAGAATGGTTTACAAGTTACTTGAGCAATAGACATCAGTATGTCTACTACAATAAAGAAAAATCGGAATTATATAATTTGAATTGTGGAGTACCTCAGGGTTCAATCCTAGGTCCACTATTATTTATTCTGTATGTCAATGATATTGTTAACACATCTTCAATGTTCAAATTCATATTATTTGCTGATGACACCACAATTCTCTATTCGCATAAAAACATCAGAAGCAAAATTGAAGCAATAAATAATGAGTTAAAAGAAGTAACAAATTGGTTTAAGGCGAACAAATTATCAGTTAATGCTAAAAAACAAATTTCATGGTTTTGGGAACTCGGCAAAGGAACAGGAACAACGAAAAAGATATAATGATTGAATTAAACGATACTCGATTAGAGAGAGTAAATTCCACAAAATTTCTAGGTGTCATAATAGATGAGAACCTTACATGGAAAAATCACATTGACGGAATTTCTAAGACTCACGGAATATTGGTGTCATCAACAAATTAAAGTATATTGTACCGGAACGGGTATTGTATTCCTTATATTGTACATTAGTCTTACCATATATTAACTATAGTATCTTGGTCTGGGGAAATACTTGTGAAAGTTATTTGGATAAAATATTCAAACTCCAAAAATGGGCTGTCAGAGCAATCACTAGTAGCCATTATAGAAGTCATTCTGCTCCGTTATTTCAAAAATTGAACCTCCTTAATGTTTATGATACATATACACTTGAAGTTGGTATTTTTATGTTTAAGCACTTTAATAACAGTCTTCCAGTAACTTTTCAACAGTTTTTTAGTAAACATAATGATTTACACAAGTATTTCACAAGATTCAACAATGATTATACTCTAACAAAGAACCGTTTAGTCTTTTCTGATCAAACTATTAAAACTACAGGCCCTATGAAAGATTCAAAGTCCATAAAACATTTTAAAAATCAACTAAAGTACCATCTTTTATCGAAATATTATTAGTATTTTATTGGAGCATTGTTTATGATAACCTATGATCATCATGATAATTCTGTGTAGTAGTAATATTTTTTTGTTTATTTATTTATGCTGTAACCTTGTACAGGGTTGTAATCACCTCTGGCCGTAGGCCTTTCGATTATATCCCCCATATCGGGTCTGTTCTTAATGTGTTTTTTTATTATTATTTTGTATGTATGATATGGAAAATAAATTGATATTGATTGATTGATGATCATAGGCATATGTTGACAAAACTAAACAAAACTTTTATAAACTGGAGCCCATTATTTTTCTGTGATGCAGAAATTGGTGACATGTTGCATATTTTGAAGTTGATAAGAATTGTAAAGAAACTGTTTAATTTTGAGAATAGTCTCAAAAGAGATGAAATTTTACAATTTTAATGCAAGTTTACTTTTAAAGTTTATTTATCACAAAAGTGCATTATAAATTCACTTTAAAAATCTGAAAAACCTCTTGCAATTTACTCTTCAATTTGCCATACCTGTCAAGTCTCCCGATTTAGGCAGGAGTCTCCCAATTTTAGGCAGCCCTCCCGATCTCCCAATTGAGTAGCCATTATCTCCCCATTTAAAAAAAATCTCCCGATATCTCCCACATTGAAAAAAAATTCTACCGTGACATTCCACTAGCTTGTATTACAGATCGCGTACACGGTATATTTTGTTAAGAGATTGAAAATGAGATCATTTGTGTGAGTCGTATCTGCGCTTTTGAGACCCGTTTGTCCCTTTTCAGTTATGCTATGTAAAACATTTTTTGGGTGTACCTTTTGGGCCTCATATAGCTTCATATGTCAGTTGCCCGTAAACATTACTCATAAATTTAAGTGATAACAGAAGTCTCCCGCATCTGAATTTGAAAATGTTGACAGGTATGATTTGCAGTTACCAGCAACAAACTTACAGGTGATTATATTTTATGTCCAGCCCTGTTTTAACACAATTATGACAATTTAAAGAATGAGGGTGAAAACATAGTGGGCCTCCAAACAAAATTTTCGCTACCAAACATTTGGTCGTGACGTCAAAATGACAAGTGACTCAAAACAAAATAACTTCAACACCGAGTTGAGACCAAATAAAATTTTGCGCTAGATTGCACATGTTATTGAATTGCCATATACATTGGACCAAATGTTTGTTACCCGTTCATACTTTGAATTCGAGGGCAAATATTTGGTGACGTCACGACCAAATGTTTGGTAGGGAAAATTTTGTTTGGAGGCTACTATGGTTTCGGCCTAAAATGCGCTATGTTCACTTTGTTCAATCCAATTATCACTGACCTACATGTACTTAATATTCAATATTGACAAAATGGCGAAAAATATTGACAGAAGGAAATGACTTAGTCTACAAATGTTATTATCCAAACATGTTTATAGGTCTTTCCTGAAATGTATTGGTTTTATCATTTAAGATTAATAATAATTTTTTTCTAATCAATTTTAAAGATTTCTTTATTGAATTAAAATCAAAATGTTTTCTACCACATGTGAGCACTTTCATGAGAAACTTTTGTGTTACAATTTTTGAATCCTTTAAATAACATTCTTGCCAAAATAAGTAGACTAAAAGAACAATTTTATGGGTGATGAGACAGCATGGAAACCCAGGGGCCACTCAAGTATAATGTTGCCAGCATAGCATGACCACAGTTTTTCAAAACAGCCCCTAAAGAGTGATTGTTTCTGAAGCCAAAATATACCCTTTTTCCCCCATTCATACCCTTAATCGGGAATTTACTGTTACCGTTTCAACACTAGGGTTTGAAAAAGTACCCTATTTAAGAATTATGATTATTATGAATAAGAATGTGTTAAACTGAGAAAACAAATGTTGAAATTTTATGAGCATTCCATCTCTACTTAATCATAGAAATTTAATTTTTCAAAAATCTTGCAATTGAAAGGAAATCTGCACAATTCTAAATATTAGCAGAAATCCAAGAACAGGTTTAACAGATTGTTTTAAATCTATAACTAGAGATTAATTTGTCAGAACAAAGTTTTGTACTCACAGTTTTAACCATGGTGTTATCTCACAAATTCGAAAGACTTTGTCAGAATGACCATCTGATCCAATTTGCCAGGAAATAGATGACATATAATACAGTGGAGTAGCTTGAGAAAGTGGTGCCCTTGGTAAGACGTTAAAATGGTGCCCATAGTGTGTAGCTGTTAAGTGCAAGCAATCCAGTGGGAGGGGTGTGTGTGCTCCCGGAAGCTCTTGGGTTTTAGCACGTTTTAGTGCCTCTGGAGAGCCCTAGTATTAATACTATTATATTGGCAATTTTGTTACCTAATGCAATTTCAGTGCCTTCCCTAAGGCCTTGTATCCATTGACTGTACCCATATTCCGCATGCCCTTGTCTCATTTCCCATTGTTTGTAATTGTGCGGCGCAACATAGACAATAAACTTTGTTCTGTTTAGTGACCATATCAGTGGCATATGTACGGCAGATATGATTCATATGACCTGGAAGTACCAACAATCAACATGTTCATACTTGGTGAGCACCAGGTAATAGGAATATCTGCCGTACACAGACCACTGATATGATCACTAAGCAGAACGAAGTTTATTGTTTGTGTTGCACCGCACAATTACAAACAATGGGAAATGAGACAAGGGCATGCGGAATATGGGTACAGTCAATGGATACAAGGCCTAAGGTAGCCCTTGAGACATGTTCCCCCTAGTTCCCCTTACCTTGCGCCAAGCTATGCCACTGATATAATAAATTGTGTCAGATGGTAATATTGACGAAATGATCTGACAATGATGAAACAATAAAACCATTAGTACAACACTTGGTTTTGACAAATTATTCACGTACCGGTAATTATACAACTTTATCTGAATTTTGCACTGTAGCTCAAAATGAAAAATGCAGACTTTACTAGAGGTTCACACCCTGGTCACATAACCACCGGTCGGGTCTAGTAAGCCCAACACCGGTATGACGACGGTGAATGCTTGCGAGCTATTGCGATGCCCGGTCGGTCATCGGTTGGTCTTCGGTGGTTATTAGAATATAACTGAAGACAACAAGCCGCAAGGTTTTAACTCAGAATTAAATTGTTGCGGCATGTTTCCGGCGTCTCTACGGTTTACGGACACCAAACCGGTTGGTGTCCAGTCGGACACCAGTCAGTGTCTGATCGGTGTCTGCTGAAATCTACCTGGTATGATGGCTTAAACACATCGTAACCTCGCCGCAAGATTATGTCACGTGACCAGGGTATCCTGGATTATAGATTGCCATAAATGTGATTGACAACTCAGCCATAACAATCTGCTGAAGGAAATTGTTGAAATAAGCAACAGACAGTCACAATCATTACAAGAAGAATCTTAAGCAATCTACTGTCCATGGTAATTAGAGGGACAAGCCAAAACTAAAGGAATCAAGAATTTATGAAAACCTTTTGTTTTTAACTTTTTTTTAACTTTTCTAACCATCCCCCTCCTACTTTTCAAAATCAAATTGGAGATTTCAAAAAACTAATATTTCCTCATAAACCCTTTAATTTTTTGTGGCAGAATTAAGCTTTCTTGTAAAAGAGATATGGACAAAATGGTCAATGGAAAAATTAGTTTACCAAAATAAATGTCATGAAGGTTTCTATGGTTAAGGTTTAAATTAAAGTCCTATGAAGAAAACCTTTTAACTTTTCGGCGTCTTGTGCGTCAAGGTTAAAGTTCATTCATAGGTACATGTACCGTACCTCATAAGGGTCTAAAAATCAAAATCAATATTTTGGTCTTATTTTAAAGCTGAGACTGAAAGCTTTAAATGTGACATGTTACTTTGTTCATCGGACGTTTGGTTGTTACGGTAAAATCTGCTTACGGCCTGTTAGCTGATACCAAATAAGATGGTTTTGAGAAAATTGTGTGTAATATCTAAAATTTGAATATGAATGGAGAGAAGATTTTTATCTTAGATTTTATTACTTTATTAATGATTTGGATGTTGGAACCTGACTGACATAATTATAAACGCATCAAAGGTAATGTTTCTGATAAAATTAGAAATTCCAATGGTTAGTTGAGAGAACTTAAGAACAATTTTTTTCCAGTTAATCCCTACATTGTGGATATTTATACTCCCATTTGGGTAATTGGTTAAATGAAACTTTGTACCTGAGTAAGCTTAGCTCGGGCAGGTATCCAGGTACCCGGGTTTTAGTCCTAGGCCTAGTACCGATACGGCATATCATATCATGTGCTGTAAGAAATTAAAGGTTAACACATTAAAAAATTGTGTCAGAGGTTGCACATAGAGATCAAATTTCAAATTTTTTGATGTTATTGGAAGATGACATATATAATATGATGATAATTACATACTACACCACTGACCAGTATTTTGTACCTGCCCCAAAATCAAGTAGGGTACATGGGTACTAAATTACCCGAAAAGTCCCAGGCCTACCTAAACGGTACCTGAAATGATGGGTCACATACGTTAAATCTGATTGGGTCACTTACATGTAACAAGCAGGTGTAAAATAAAATGAATCCACAAAAAATTAATCCGGCTTTTTGCATATAAAGCTATCTAAAATGATACCATCTGAAGGGAAAATCTTTTTTGAACAAAACTTCATCTCTTTTCTCTAGAGAGGTAAAATGTGGCTGTCCAGCCCCGTATGAGCCGTAAATGCCAGAAACTTCATTTTGCGCTATAGGTGAAAATACATGTCAAGGTCGTAATTTGCCGAAATTGATTTGTTGACAAATTCACAATCCTTGTGCTTACTACAAAATACCAGCAAAGTTTCATCTCAAGAAAATGATAGGAAATGTGAAATAAATGTGCATAATTTTAAGACAATCAACAGAAAATATAGGGCTTACTGATCTTTGAACATGTTTATCTCACTTAAATACGCTTTACTCCCTGACAACATTTGAAGGACCATAACTTGACTTCTGGAAAACGTGTGGAATTCATTATAAGATGTCATTTTAATCCTTAACCCTCGTCTTCCTAAGCCTTTTTCTGTAACACGTCTTCCTGAGGGGGAGGGGGGGGGTTGGTTACCACCACCCTGTGATTTTGAACTTGGATCCCCGAAAGTTATATTGTTTGATAACTATAGTATAGGGTAGGGTTTCGTCTTTCCATTGATACCAAGATCATGAAAATCGGTCGAGGCGTTACGTAATTATGACGTCACAAAGTATTTCCGTACCGGAAAAAAAAAAATCAACTTTTGGCATAAATGGCCACGTTTTCAAAAAATCGTTATAAAAGTTGTAAATGCCCGATTTCCATCGGGTTTTTTGCTAATAAATACAGGAATCAACAATTCTAACATGTTCTGTAAATTTCAAGTCAATAGCATGCAGATATTTTTCAAAATGGTGATTTAAAATCTTCCGAGGTGGCAACCACCCCCCCACCCGCCGACTTTGACGGCCTATCATAACACCACCTTAGATGGTACCCCCGATTTTTTTTCGTCAAAATGACCGCAAAGGATGTAAAAACAATTACCCAAATGCCCGGGGTCGCTTTATTTTGCGTTTTGGTGCAATCGGCGATTATCCGTTAGGGGGGGGGGGGTGTTAATGTTTATTGAACCGTCTTGATTAGTGTACTCTAAATGAACGTGAGTACATAAATCTTTTGAAAAGGGGCTCGTAATTGATAAGAAGTAGTTTCTTGGCTATGTATATTATAACATAAATGTCCCAAAAAATACAAATGCATCCTTTTGGACAACTAATGTTAGAACACATAGTTTTCCCGAAAATACATTTTGGTAAATAAATACGCCAGAATAAGAACATCCCAACTCCAATAGCTCCCTACTGTTTATTATACTAATATAAAATGTATACAAATCTCTGAAAATGCTTTCACATAACTAAAAATAGCATTTCCATGTCAATATCCTAATCATTATTGATCATAGTGTCACATTTGACCCTGTAGTTGATT
>JXSR01S018250.1:46790-59536 GCA_000969725.1 Ophiothrix spiculata
TTTTTGTATCCAATATTGCTATACATTTGTATTGGAATGTACATTTTGAAATTGACCTACTGACCCTACGGTAGGTCACAGTTGGCCGATTTCATAATAAATGATGGGTTATGAAATTATAATAATTTAATCAATTTTAGCATTCTTACTATTTTTTTTTTATTTTTTTTTGAGGGGTATCATCCACCCCCTCTCATTTACCTATATTATCCAAGTCGCACCATTATTTCTCTTGGTGCAAGAACAATACATTGACTCTATCCCTTTACAGTGGCATTACAGTCGCCAGTTGGTGCACCTAAATTAATAGGGAACATGTCACCTGACCCGTTTTTGATTCTAAGGTGTCATTGAAGATTTTTTAAAAAGTGTTGAGTGTGTTGAAGTCACTGTAAGAAGCTGGGAACCACCAATAAAATAGAAGAAGAATGGTGGAGAATTTTGTAAGATTTTGGCTCAAATATGTGTTCCAAGAGCACAAATATTTATTGACTACATGTCCCCTTGCGACTTTCCTTGCGTTTATTAACAGCTTTTTTGAGATTCTGGCCCAAATATATGCCACAAGACCATAAATATTGGCGACTTTTCCTTGTATTTTATTTTTTTCAATATCTCAAAATCGGGACGTCCCGATTTTTGGCCATTTTGAGAGTTGTAAATCGGGACTATCCCGACAAAATCGGGACAGTTGGCAGGTATGCTAATCCGTTGCAAAGACTCTCGAAATGAGTCACGTGGAGCCGTAAAATGCCGCAGGTACAAAAACTTACCCTCCATGAGCGACAATCCAAGATGGCTGCTGTCCCATAGGATTTACATGGTGGTGAAATCAAAATTTACTTATTTATATTTGAATCTCGCACCTATAATTTCATGACAGACTGATTATGCTTTACAAAAAATAACAAGGCATCCAGCCAAAACCTCACTCTGGGTTACACCTCTTGAGGGAAATGTTGTCTCAAATCACAAATAATCCATAATTAAACAAAAGCAAACACCTGAATTAAAAAATGTTTTTAGAATACGTACTACATGTGCAATACACAAATGTTCCACTATTAAACAAAAACTAAGACGACAAATTTTAACAAAATCAGCAGATTTTTGCATACGTACCTAACGTGCAATTAAATTCTGCAGGGGTAGCCTCTTCTTGACCGCCAGGGCAGTAGTACCCTTGTGAACACTCTGCTGTAGGTACCGCATTACCGTAACCAGCACAGTACCACCCAGGCGTACATGATCGGCAATCAGACGTGTGGTTATTACGAGTGCTGTTGAGATAGAAGCCGGGCTCACAGAGGGTAGGGGAGGTACTTCCCTCTGGGCAGAAGGCACCTCGGGGACATTCATCACCTACAGAAAAAAGAAAAGAAACAATATTAGGCTGTGTTGGTAGATAACAAATTGGTAACAATAATACATACATACAGGCATTTAATTTACCGCACTTTTACATAAAGAACAAAGCGCGGCAGAAACACAAAGGAAACAAACAAAAATTGAGCAACAAAACCTAAAATGGGAAAAGCTTGTGTTTGAGAGATTTCTTGAAAGTCTGAAGTGATGGTGAACCCCTGATGGAAATCTGCAAAGAGTTCCACAGTATTGGAGCAAAGTATGAAAATGTCTGATCAGAAGCAGTTTGGAGATTGCGAAGAGTGTTATGCTGACTGAGCTGGGCAGTATCTGAAGCTGAGCGTAGACCTGATCGAGCTTGAGTATACAAATTTAAGAGAGATGACAAATAACTTAGTGCAAGTCCATTGATACATTTGTACACATACATCAAGATCTTAAAGGTGATGCGATCTTGTACAGGCAACCAGTGCAGCTCTTTCAGGTAATAAAATTCAGACCAAGCTGTTATACATCACATTGTAGCTCATGTTAAAAACGTGCAAAATTTGGCCATGGTTGCCATGGTAATCGTGTAAGGCCTCCGATTGGCTGAGCGCAAAAACAATCACAACTACAGAACAAAATAAGCCACCACAACTAAACTTGGAGGGTAGGTGTATGATGACAAGAAGTAAACTATGGAAACAGATTTTTGAAATTTTGTTGTCAGATGACAATAGTATCCAGCATCACAAAGCCCAGACGTGTTAGACATTTGAGCGGAGACGCAGTATTTTCCACCAGGGCATGGTATAGGGTATGTTCATAGGAAGTATTTACTCTAAATTCGAATAGATATTCAACTCACCAGTCACATTCCCATCTGTAGGGTTCGGTATCGTTGCTTTCAGATGACAATAGTATCCAGCATCGCATAGCCCCGACGTGTTAGACATTTGAGCTGAGGCGCAGTATTCTCCACCAGGGCATGGTGTAGGGAAGGAGGAGCCTTCTGGGCAATAATAGCCTGCGTCGCATTCATCTCCGCCAACTCCATCTGCAGAATAGTTATATTCAAAGATATCCATAGTTTAATAAAGTTACATGATTTATATATGGTTCCCTGCATAATTTGCTATTATGGGCCTAAGATTAGGTCTGCATTTTTCCGCGATACGGCAAACGGACCAAAATCGCAGAAATGGCAAGTGTAAACACGGAAAATAAAAAATCATGTTATCAGTAGGGATTTAGAAAGTAAGAAAATATTTAAATGTCTATAATCAAATTCAAGTAATTAATACCATTATCAAGTATGAAAGCAACGCTTTTTTCACCATATAGCCAGCCCATCTCCGTAGTCTTTCTCACTACCATTTTGCCTACAACTGCATCATTTTATCAAGGCTGACCAGGTCACTTAAGTAGGGCATAAAATATTAAGTAATATATGGTGTTTATATGCTTGTTTTTGTGTAATGCAGAAAATTGTGGTAACTAGAATGTTTAAAAAACGGGATTTTGAGTTTGCAAAACGGAAAAATGGAGGCTTTATCCTAGACTATCAAAGATCAGCGGGTACAGGTATCCAGTAGAAAATCACCCATGAAACTTAGAAGTCACCAAATTTGATTCTATATTCAACTTGGTGCAACTTTTAAAACAAAGATTTTATATGTTGGTGTAGGCGGAAAAGGTATACTTTAGGTCCAATAAAAAAACTTTACCCATGATCCAACTCTAACATCTAACTATGACCCGACCCTAACCCTAAACCCTAACCCTAAAATTTTGCATGGGACATAAAGTATACTTGGTCCGAGGTTAGCATGCATAAAGTTGATGCGTAGTCCCGTGTGTAGTGTCACAGAAACAAAGCGATTTGTGCTGCTTGATTTCACCACAATTCAGGATTCCCACTCTCCTCAGGTTTGTTTCAACATGATAAAGATATGTGATGTAGATCTGCTCTCCGCTACACGTCTCTTGCAAATTTGTGGGTTTGATAAAACTTAAAATATCCTACCCCCTCCATGTTCATACCAATTTTTTTTCAAATCTTAGTTTAACCCAAATACAGCTAATCCTACTATTCATAATTTACCTGTAGGCATAGGCGTCTTTGAATTCCATCGCAATAATAGCCCAGGGATGCCACTTGGGTATGGACAAAAAGTAGGAAATTAGTCTCGATCGGATACCAATTTCGAGCGGAGGGAGAAAAGCTTCCCCTTGGAGAAGATTTTGGATATTTTAGTTGCTAAAATCTCTATTTTCATCCACATTTTGACCCTTTGAACCATTTTATGCAACTTTCTACCACTTAACTAAAAAAAAACTTCAATTTTTGCTTTTTTTTAAATAGGAAAAATGCTCCAAAATGACCAAAAAGTAGGAATTCCTACTAAAGTAGGAAAAGTGGCATCCCTGATAGCCACCTTGACAGAGTTCAGTCGGATAGGACAGCCTTTGACTCGCACAGGAATATCTCCCGCTTCCAGATTAATACAAACTTAATTTCAAATTTTGGTTCAAGACAAATTTTGATCAACCTTCTATTTATCTTTTACCTGTAGGTGTAGGCGTCGTTGAATTTCCATTGCAATAATAGCCACCTTGACAGAGTCCAGTCGGGTAAGATAGACCTTGACTAGCGCAGTAAGATCCCGGCGTGCACGGCACACAGTCACTGACATTGTAACTCTTGGTTAGGTTATTGTAGGATCCTGGTTGGCACTTGAACTCCTCGCCATACGTAGTACCTGCCGGACAGTAGTGCCCGGATGGACATGGGTTGTCTGTGTAGTTGGACGATTCTTGTGGGCAGAAATAACCTGAGAAACCAAAAAAAAAAAATACTTATTATATTTATTACATCAGGGACCTATTTCACTAAGTAACATCATTTTTTGCGAAGATTATAGAAACTCTCGCAAACTAGAATTCATGCAAATATTGTTTGCATTGACGTTTTCATTTCACTAACATCGTTTCACTTTTAATCTTCATGGATGAGTCTATCACAAATTTTGCGATGACGTCCAAATATGGCGCAAAATAAAATCATGTGATATAAAGATGACATGACTTCCATTTGCGATGGTTCTTTTGCGGAAAATTTTCAATAATCTCTCGCTTTTGCAACAAAGTTTGGCAAATGCGATGGACTTAGACATTAGTGAAATAAGCCCCTGATCAAAAAACAAAAATGTGCACTTACATGGATGTTATGTTTGTCTTATTCATCAAAATATTTGGAGATGATACATTTGGTTCAAAAATCAATTAGGCCCAATAAAATAGATGTTTTGTTGTTGGTGGTGGTGTAATAAAAAAAGGTTAAATAACATATACCTGGTTCACAAGTCAAGCAAGCAGCCATTCCTTCGCTAGGTGCATACGTCCCTGCCGCACATGGCTCTGGATACACACTGCCCTGCTCACAATAGAAACCAACTGGACACACTCCACCATAACCCGTCTGATGTCCATCATAATATGGACAAGATTCATTCTGCGCTGGGTCCGTGTTATTATTGCCATCCGGTCTGGGTCGATCCACGCCATAGACGCAATAGTAGCCCGGATCACATTGGTCCGTCGGCCAGTCTAAGTGTTCCGAGTCACAGTAGTAGCCGGCTTCACAGGGTTTACACTGGGACAACTCATAGTTGCCTGTTTGATCGCTGTATGTTCCTCGTGGGCAGGCTTCTAAATCGTAACCTGTACCAATAGATGAGAACATATGTTTTATACATCGTTACAATATTCTAAGAATACAGCTGGTTTCAGAGTTGCCCGTCGTGTGGTCATACGATCAGCGTGACGTCAAAAATTTCAAGTGTGCAAACTCGAACTTGTCGCACCTGGAATATTTTGCGGCGAGCACGACAAGCCAATATATCAATTACTCTGTGGTGGTGGTCGCACTTCATTTACAAAATATTTTTGAGTTGGAATAAATTCAACTTGTCTTGCGACAGGCCATATACAAATGTGTCGTGCTATATTACGACAACTCAAAATTGCAAATGCTTGGTCGTCTGCCGCAACTACAAGCTTGGTCACTGCCACAACAACTGCAACTCTGAAACCGCCGTAAAAGGCTTAAAAATTGTTTCTCATAGCATGTAGAGAGTTTCCCTGATGCATGATTTTTTTAATTTTATCCAAAAACTGTCTTGAATTGTAACATAAATGTTCAAAGAATCTTTCAATGCGCTCTGAAAGCAAGAAATTGGTGCTCTCATTCTTTAATACCCCAGATCTTAAATTGTAATTTAGGGGTAGACATCCCTTCCTTTGGGGAATAATCTAAGGTCCATATGCACAAAACTGGACTAAAGTTAGTCCCAGACTAAGTGATATTTGAAATATTGAAAAATAAAAGATTTTTGAAAAATATCAAGCGATACCATATAAACACCAAAATGTACAATTTACTACCAAAAGATAAGGAGAAAAAAAATCAAACACAGAAATGCAGATCTACCATCTCCATGACAGTCATGGAGATGACTGCTTGCATTTCAAAACAAGACAACACAACCATCTCCGAACAAGTTGAGAAACAGCGGTGTTGGTGAAACATGAGAGACCTACCGTATACCTCGAGGAAGCAGACAGTGGATCTCACATGGATATGAGAAATTACAAATATGCAAAATAGAACAAAATTGCAAACACTTATGATGCATCTAGGATCCACTGCCAGAACTGAACAGGAGTCTGTCAGTAGATCCTACATGCAGCCATGTAGAATAACAAACAAGAAATATGACAAGAAAACATCAATACAAATTCAAAAACCAATCAATGAAAATGCATGCAAATAAACTCGACACAAACACCAGGGATGTTACAAAATTAGCCTTGACGACCAAAGTTAAGAAATCAAATTTCACTTAGTCCGGGACTAACTTTAGTCTAGTTTTGAACATACGGACCTATGTGTCTAATCCTTTTTCTGAAGTATATCACAGACAAGTTGGGGATGCAAAGGAAATGTTGAACAGAGTTTTCTGAAATGGCTCGAGGAAGCTTCAAGTCACATATTGTGCATCCAACTGATGTTAATAAATAATATTTCTGACGTCAGCTCACCGTGACAAGCTATGTAGTTTTACTCTTAGTTATCCCTACCCTTGATTTAGCCATTCAATGTCAATATTTTATTGACTAGAGCTTTATTTCAGAAGTTGTTAGTAACAAAATACCAGTCCATTATATTACTGTCTAGTGGTTATGTAAAGTGGAATATATGCAAAGTATAAGGTTATAATTTTGGGTTATTTAACCCTTTCCAGTCTGACCACATTTTTCCTCCCCAGGCTGAAGGCATTTTACCTCTTTGAAAGTAAATTCAAATTATCTTCAGAAATAGTTAATTCAACGTAATTCAATGCTACTTCAGCATAATATACTTGTATATGAACTGTACACATTGCCTTGGATAGTGTTTTTGAAGGTAAGGGGCAGTGAGTGTAGTTATACTTCAGTGTTAGTTAGGGCGTCTGGGAGACGTCCTACGCCTGAGCTGACAGTAATTTAGGGAGTCCCCCAGAGGCCCTACGGAGGAAAAAGGTTAAGCACTATTTAGGCACATATTTTATTTCTAAAAATAACTACATACCGGTTCCTTCTGGGCAATAATAACCAGCCAAACAAATCTCCTTTTGACCTTTGACCTGGCATGAATACCCAGCAGGGCACTCATAACACATGACAGCATGAGTATGGTTGACCTCCGAGTTATTGCGACATGGTATCGGATAGGCTACTCCTTCGGGGCAGTAATTGCCGACGGGACAGAACGTATCGTTTGGTTCCCTGTTCACTGTGCCCGGTGGACAATAGTAACCTGTATAAAAAAAAAAGCGTTACATTTTATTCACATACATGATTATAGGTTAATAAATGCATATTTTATGTCGCGAGTGAAATGCGGTCAATTTTGATTGATGCGTCCAATTTAAGAGGCCCAGGGGCCGAGTGCATACACAGCAATCAAAATTTACCGCAAGTGCATTGATTTTGTCTCATTTTACGAGCATAGTGAAATGCAAATTTATTAATCTAATTCACACACAATAAGAAAAAGTTTCTGTATCTTTGTGAAAAGAAATAAGGCTTAATATATGACCATCAAAGTCAAAGTTTCTGTATCTTTTGTGAAAAGAAATAAGGCTTAAAATATGACCATCAAAGTCCAAAACTTGTCTAAACTAATAAATCGTCACCCAACAAAAACAATGAAACATTCATAAGCACTAAACGCCCGCCAGGCAAACCGGAACGTAACAAGCGCAGTGCATTGTGAAATTTCACTGCACTCCGCGTACTTTATATTCTTTCGTTCTGATTGGCTAGGTGACACACAGAGTGTATGTTTATTTATCATATATGTTCATTATTCACCTTAACTAAGGAATTGAAAATTCAACACCAGAATGTGGTATGACATAGGTAGGCCTGTTCAATAAATGCCAAGAGATGGCGCCCTTCATTTCAAAAATTGTATGATCAGGGTAAGATTTGCAGAATTCTGCATAAAGGTGGTTTCAGGGTAGCTGTCGGTGCCGCAGACGACCAAGCATTTGCAATTTCAAGTTGTCGTAACGACACATTTGCATATTTGCTGCAATGGTCTGTCACAAGAAAAATTGAATTTATTCCAAATCAAAATATCGTTTCGTTGCGACCATCACGACAGGGTAATCGATATATCGGCTTGTCATAAGGAAAACAAAATTTTCGAGATGCGACAAGGTTTGGATAGGGACGTACCTCTGGGAAAATTGAAAAGACACCCATCCAAATACCAGTTTTTCAAGAAAAAGGGAACCATCCATATACCAAATCTCCCAAATTTTGAGTCAAATTTAATCAAAAACCACATTTTTTTCTGCCCAAATTTGCACTATTTTGGGAAAATTATCATTACATTTTGAGAAGGAATGTCAAAATTTTACAAAATTTTGAAAAAAGAACACATCAAAATACCAACATTTTTTGAAGAAAAAGGACCGATTGAAATACCAGTGAGCCTGACTTTGCTACCTGAACTTGCTGCACGTCCCCATAACCCCTTTTGTACGAAGCACCCCCCCCCCGGTCTGAGTTATTAGTCTCATGATAGATTTGCTTCCAATCATCTTTCTGAAATTTACCCATGATATAATGTTCTGATATTGTTCAAGGCCTGTCAATCAATGTTATCATAAATAAAAATAACCCAAATGACAAAATTTCAAGTAGGGCCTAAAAAAATTGTTGAGTTGCCCTTTTCCGACCAACCTTAAATCTGGCAAAATCGGGTCGGCATTTTTTTTTAAAATAATTTTTTTCTTTCAAAATTACCGTTTCTAGAACAGAAGCTCACAATAAATGTGTTAAATTAACAAATCTTTGGTGTCCTGTCAGAAATAACTAATAAATGATCTTGTTACGTCATCATATGACTTTAAATACATTAATGTTAGAGATTTTTAAGGTCAAAAAAGTAGACAAAAAAAAAAGAATCCCGACTGACCGACCCCTCTTCAAAATTTTTCCCCCAAAGGGCAACACGACATTTTTTTTCTTGTCCTAATATAAGTATCTTTGATTTCCTCACCTTCTCCACATAGTCCAGTGGGCTCGGTAAGTCCCTCCGTTTCACAATAGTAGCCTCCAGTGCAGTCATAACACTCACTAGCAGCAGCTTTATTAGTGTCATTGGAATATGTTCCTGTAAAAGAGTCCACAGAAAAAATATATAAAAGAATTGATGCTAATAGGTTTATTATGGTCATCATTTATGATCAAAACAAAAGATATTCTAACAGATTTAACTGAACTTTTTTACAGTCCCAATTAGATAAAAAAAATCCAGGGATGCACTCAATTTTTTACTTGTTATACATCTTTAGACATTACTCTAAAATGTTTGACACAAGCAAATAGTTAGTAATAAACTATGGTCATTTCATATTGCAATGTAAAAATGATTAAGAGGTGTCACCTGAAGTCATTTTTTTTTGAAAAATATTCGGAAAAAAAGTCAATGAGTAATATGCCAGCAAGTCCATTTAATGAATCTACAACTTAAAGCAATACTATAAGATTTTGATCAAAAAATGGTTTGTAGGAAAAACAGCATAAAATGGAGGAATGTGACTATCTAAAAGCGTTTTCAAGTGTATTTTGTAAAAAAAATTGTTTTGCCACCAAAAAATGGATAAAAAGCTTATGCATGCTTTCCTATACTAACACATGTGGAACTAAATTCAACAAATGGCCATTACAGAAAAAGTAAGCATTTTTGAGCCAAATCGTTTGGAGGGTATTCATATCTACCCAAACCAAACCCAATAAGCCCCAAAAATCAAAAGACATGGTGACACTTTATAGTATTGCTTTAACTGCAATCATGCAGAAGTATTACATACCTGCCGGGCATGGTGTTGGGTCAAAGGTCGCATTGGTGCAGTAATGGCCGACGGGGCAGTCTACTTGATCGGGTCGAGATGATCCTTCAGGACAGTAGTAGCCTTCAACACATTCACCTGCTTCAATCGTCAGTGCATATGCATCACAGTAATATCCTGAAAGAAGATAAAATATACATATGTTTGGGATAGGGTCAAGCAGTGTTTCTGCCAAGGCCGTATGGCGCGCCATTGGCGCAGGAGCTGTGAAAATCGCGCGGCACAACAAGTTTCTGAAAATGTGTGAGGAAGATATATTTCTAGCTTTATTGAGCTAATTTTCAGCCACAGCTCGTGATTTTGGTACAAACTTGTCAAACTTGCTCGAATTGGTGCAAGCTCAAAAACCTTAGCGGAAACACTGGGGGTCAAGAAATGAATATTCATTATCTGACAAAATTAAGATTTCTGTATGTTGTTGAAATTTGAAATTAGAGACAAAATTTTCCATCTCTGAATTTATGGTTAACGGTAACCATAAATTAAATGCCAGTTAGCAGCTGAACGACGCTGTTGCTTGCAGGTTGAACTTTAAACAGGGTCAAATTCAATCCAATATAATTGAATGAGCTGTATTTGAGGTAAAAATATCAAATTAAAAAGAAACACCTAACTCACTAACTATGACCAACCCTAACTCACTAACCATGACACGAACCTTACCCTAAACATAGCCTCACCCAAACCCTAACCCTAAAATGTCAGATGGGACCTAAAGTATACCTGGTCCGAAACATGTCTTATAATTGTCCAAGAGTGATATTTTAAAGAAATTATAGCCAAGGAGTAAAAATGTTTGGGAAGGGACACAAATGCGATACTGTGAGTAAATCAGGGTTGAAAAAAATCATTAAATTTTTTTTTTTTTTTATGATTTCTGATTTTTAAATGCATTTGCACTATTCAGCAGGTACAAATTAATGATTCTGTAGACTTTTTTTTAATTTTGGAAAATCATGGGCAATACTCTTGATAAACAGAACATAGTATGAAACTAAAGCTGTTTGTCACAAAGCACAAGTGACAATAATAATAATAATAAAAAAGCTTTTAAACTTGTTAACAAGTTCTCAGAGCGCTGCTGCCTATTATTACGCTGCTTTCAGGTCACCGTCACAATAATTTCGCTTCAACTAGGAGTCGCCGGCCAAACGCATATCCTATCCACACTTAGATAGTTATGTTTCCCATAACAGCTTCCCAATATCGCTCGGGTCGACAAAGCAATCAAGATTAAATGTCTTGCCCAAGGACATAACCCGTTGGCCGTAGCGGGGCTCGAACTCATGACCTACTGATTCGGAGTCCTGCGCTATTCCACTAGACCACACGAGCTCTCTATACAATAGACAATATACACCACACCAAATATAAACCTCACCCAGCAACAGAATTGAACTTTCATCAATTATATCAAAACATGATTTGAAACCACATTTGTTTTTAAGGAAGTGCAAGTGAAAATGAATACCACACCAAACTGATATTCAATGTTATAATTTTGTTTCCTTATTTGATGGGATGATCGTATTCAACTAATGACCCAACCCTAAATGTCTTACTTTGAGTTAATGCACATATTAATAAAGGGATATTCTATAATCAAGTTCATTTTTCAAAATGATTAATATTTAATAAATTATGAACTATGTTAACCCTAAGGCCACCAAACCTCACCACAAGATCCATTCTACAATCAAGAAAACTGTCCAAATACGTCATAGACCGGAGTTAGCTATGATCACAAAAATGCTGCAGCAATGGCATTTTGTCATTAATTTAGATTGCACACTGTATAATCTCCAGATTGGGTCAGTGGCTCTTGAAATGGTTCTGCAGAACCATTTCAAGAGCCACTGACACATGGCAGTGACATTTTGAGGGATTTTTCACATTCTAGTGACTAGATGTTAATAAATAAATGTAAATTAAAGCAGCTATTGCAAATCCGACTTTCTTGCACTCACATGACGAAATGTCCTGACATCCCTGAAATTTCCTGGAAAAGAATGCTCCTAATCAAAAATACAAGACAAAATTTCCTGAAAAGGAGAAATTTTCTGGAAAATTTCCTGAATTCTGGAAATTTCCTGAAAACTTGCACTGATCACTGATTAGTAAACATTGGATTGAGGTGTGAGAATCCCGGGTTGGAATCGGTGCGGTGGGGTGTCGGAACCACTCATTTCAAACATGTAAATTTTCCTGAAGAGGTGCTAATAAGTGTTAGGGTTAATTTATAACCTACCTTTGGTGCAATTAGCACACTGACTCTCACTAATTAGCATAACCTGGTCAGAAAATGTCCCTGGCGGACAAGGCTCTGGTTCCGCTGTACCTTCTGGACAGAAATATCCTATAGGACACTCGTTCGCATCGTCACCTTGGTCAGGAGTGCCCTCTGTGGCAGAACGGCGACAGAAGAATCTGGAACAACAAATGATGATGATTTAAATATGGGAATGGATAAAACCTATTCTATTGTCGAACTAGACCCCAAGCAGTATTTTTCATTTAGAAGAAAAAACAAACAGAAAAATGTGTCATCTTGCAGTAATCTCACACTGATCTCTTCAGATCACAATGTCCGTTGATGACTCATTTCAAGAGCCATTGGCATATGTGAGATAACCTTGCATGTGATTTTGTAGTGAAAACTTGTTAAATATATAACATATGACTAGCCATTGCAGATATGACTTTTCTGCATTCCAATGATGATTTATCTTAAAGGGCAAAATTTTGAAATTTTATTAATGGATGATTTACACTAAATATGTTAGAAAATAGGTTTTCATGATGCTTGTCAACAATGAAAACAAGATTGTCTCTGGGAAAATAAAACCAACTCTGCCCGAGGTTTCCGAGGGAGAGTTGGACTTTGCAAAATTGTTGGTGTTGGTTAAGGTTAACCTGGCCAGTTAGTAATTA
>JXSR01S018251.1:0-14979 GCA_000969725.1 Ophiothrix spiculata
TAACCTAGATGGGTGATGTTGCGAGATGAAAATGATGAAAAACAACCAAAGAAATAGGCCAACCTAATTTACTCCGTCTCTGAGGGTTTCCCAAGATGATGCTGTACACGTGTTTGTAATCAATGATGGCGGACAAGATCTCAGAGTTAATACCATCAGGATATTTCTCCCGTGAATATGCTTAATGATGATAGTTCAGCAAAGATGAACTATTTGTATTATATATACCACATCAAATTTTAGTTTTATTTGTAATGTTTATCAATTATGGGTAGGTCGTTCATTTCCAACACAACCAATTCGAAGGACATAGTCCGATTGTTTTAGCTTTTTGTCAAACTTTTTGATACTTTGGTACAAAATATTGCTCCCATTGTCTCTGTAAAATTTCACGGCAGAGTTATAAAAAATTCTGTTTTTGAGTTAAATATAAAGTGTGCAATGGATAAGTGGCTCTAAAATACAAAAAGACCAATAAAATCATAACGATATGACTGATTCAGCTGAAATTTGAAACTTAAACCTTTCTAGTGATCATCTTTCATAAGATACTAAAAATATATATTTGAAAATTCGGACCAAGCTTAAAATGGTGTATCAATTGACAAAAAAATCAAAATTGTATCTCCAAATAATTGCATTTGGTTTGTTACACAATAAAATACTGTATTTTTAAATTTGGGGGTGGAATAGTTTGGCCTCATAGCCTAGATGGTGGATGTTGTAAGGTGAAAACGATAAAAAAAAAAAAAAACCGACAACCAAAGAAATAGGACAAACTCAATTACTCTATATCTTTGGTCGTTTTCCCAAGATGACATGGTACACATGTTTGTAATCAATGATGTCGGACAACTAGAGCACACAGGTAATGTCAAGTCCTGGAACACAGAACCATCAGGAGATTTCTCCCGAGAATACGATTAACGACATTCAGCAAAGATGAAATGTTTTGATATGTCAAAATTTTTGCTTAGTATTATATAGTTATGTTTATCAATCTGATCGAGATCTGATATATCTGAGGTCTGTCATTTTCCTACAAAAGTAACTTACCAGGCGGACTTACTAGACGCAGGCGGACTTACTAGACGCATGCGTTGGATTAAAGATTAAACTTTCATCTTCAGGGCCCATATTCATCAAACAACGCTAACTCAAGTTGGCTGCTAACTCTTTGTCTACCTGTCAAATTTTAACAGGTATACAATAGGTAAGCAACCAGCTAGAGTTAGCGGTGTTTCATGAATATGGGCCCTGATGATTTACACTTGCTTCAATAAACAATACGGAAACATTCTGCGTTTTTAAATTGTGGGGGTGAAGGTGGGGGGAATGATTTGACCCCCAACATAGATGGATGATATTGTGAGGTGAAAACGATAAAAAACAAAACAACCAACAACCAAAGAAATAGAACAAACTAATTTACTCTATATCTTTGGACGTTTTTCCAAGACGACATGTTACACATGTTTGTAATCAATGATGTCGGACAACTAGAGCTCACAGGTAATGTCCTGGAACCCAGAACCATCAGGAGATTTCTCCCGAGAATACGATTAACGACATTCAGCAAAGATGATATGTCAAAATTTGTGCTCTATAGTTATGTTTATCAATCTGAGATAGGTCTGTCATTTCCCAACAAAAGCAACTTACTAGATGGACTTACTAGGCGCATGCGTTGGACAAAAGATTATATTTCAACTTTAAATGATTTACACTTTGTAAGGGGAGGTGGCCGCCCTCTCCCTGCAATTTTTATTTCATGTTAAAATAAGACTATTCTTTAAAATTATGTTATATCATAATTATCAGAGAATGAAAGAAAATCTATATATTTTGATATAAAGCATTGTATAGGAGTTTAGGTTTCATTACTGATCTGCTGATAACACATAAAATGATGCAAACATCCCAAAATGAAAAAAATAAAAAAAATAAAAAAAAACAACCGAAAAAAACAACCAAAGATGGGGAATTCAAATCACCTGCAATGTGTTTTGTTTAAGATTTATATCGTGAGACCAATAAATCATGTTAATATTCCATGCTTTATTACGCTGTTAATTCTCAGCGATGGTATATTTGCATTCCGTCATATTGAGTTGATGAATGCTTCATCAAATTGTCAAACTTGTCAATAATGGCTGCATGATTTGGAGTATGAAGGCTTCATAAAGCAGACATGCCCGTAGGAAATACTGCAAAGAATTGTGTGGTGATGGAATTATTACTTTCATTAGAGTTATAATCGGTTGAACTGACAGGGTCTTTCGTCTCTGCATTTTTACAGAAAGAATATTTTCCTTTTAAAGGGTAGGTTCCTATTTTAGGATGTGTATAATGTACTTAAAACTGATTGACCTTAACCTCTGAAATGCATTGTGCAGGGTTTCAATCTCAGCTTGTGTCTTGTTTTTTCTTGAGAGGCAAAAGAAAGTATGCAACCCTGGTGATGAGGCTGTTATGAAAATACAAAAGAAATGGAAAATAGGTATACAAATTATTATACAATTTTCTCTTTATCTCCAAAACTGTAATACATTTGGAGCTGAAATTTTGGTTTCATAATCAAAAAATATTGGCTTTCATTTGGCATCAAAAAATATACTACCTCTGGTTAAGCCCCGGGGATTGAGAATGAGATCGGAACCTACACCTTTAAAAAAAGAAAAGAAAAACCCTACATGAAACAAAAGCATGATTGATGGTAATAATTCGTCTAAAATATTAAATAACGACCTATCGTGGTAATAGCTAAATGTCTTGGTTTCGGTAAATTTATTCACCATGATTTATTTTAGAACATATGTCGATGAAAATTTTAATTTCTCTAAGGGATTTTGATGGAACATTTGTTAAGTATCTGGATAAACTAAGCATCTGTCCTTTTCCAACAAAATTAACTTACTAGGTGGACTTACTAGGCGCATGCGTCGGACAAAAGATTATATTTTCAACTTCAAATGATTTACACTTTGTAAGGGGAGGCGGCTGCCCTCTCCCTGCAATTTTTATTGCATGTTAAAATAAGACTATTCTTTAAAAGCATGTTATATCATAATAATCAGTGAATGAGAGAAAATCTAAATATTTTGATATAAAGCATTGTATAGGGGTTTAGTTTTCATTACTGATCTGCTGATAACACATCAAATGATGCAAACATCCCAAAATGAAAAACAAAACAAAACAAAACAAGATGGGGATTTCAAAGCACATGCAATGTGTATTGTTTCAGATTTATATCGTGAGACCAATTAATACTACATGCTTTATTACGCCGTTAATTCTCAGCGATGGTATGTTTGCATTCCGTCATATTGAGTTGATGAATACTTCATCAAATTGTCAAACTTGTCAATAACGGCTGCATGGTTTAGGATATGAAGGCTTCATAAAGCAGACATGCCCGTAGGAAATACTGCAAAGAATTGTGTTGTGATGGAATTATTACTTTCATTAGAGATATAATCGGTTAAACTGACAGGGTCTTTCGTCTCTGCATTTTTACAGAAAGAATATTTTCCTCTTAAAAAAAGAAAAGACTACATGAAACAAAAGCATGATTGATGATAATAATTCGTCTAAAACATCAAATAACGACATATCGTGGTAAAAGCTAAAGTTCTTGGTTTCGGTAAATTCATTCCCCATGATTTATTTTAGAATATATTGTCGATGAAAATTTGCATTTCTCAAAGGGATTTTGATGGAACATTTGTTAAGTGTCTTGATATTTGATGGAACATTTGTCATGTTTGTTAAGTATCTGGATAAACTAAGCATCTGTTAAAATGTATATGTATAGATTAGAAAATTAAAAAATTGAAATAAAACAAAGTATATTATAGGTCTCGAATGAAAGTTCATACGTGCTGGTAGATAAACATACTGAGAGTTTTAAACAGTCTTACAGCACAAGAAACATACATATTTGATATTTCGACATGAAGCACATGTCCTCACCAGAAGAAATCCTGTGATGTTGTGAGGATAGATGACCTTTTCTGACCTATGATGACGTCAGTCAGAACAGTCCATCATGAGGACATGTGCTACATGTCGAAATATCAAGTAGGTATGTTTCTTGTGCTGTAAGTAGGCACTTCAGATCAAAAATTATCCAACTACAAATGCACAATATTTCTTTATATGATGAAAGAAGGAACTTTCAGCTTTAAAAATCGGACCTTCCGTTGCGGAGATATTACGATTTTTATGCAGTTTGGTAGCGCTATATTGGAGAACAGATGTCAAAGGTCAACTCTTTTATTTTCTTTATATTGGCATGGCACCAAGATATTACAGTCTTAACAAACATTTTTGATCATATCTTTAAAAGTTTTTATTGTACAAGCTTCAAACTTTCAGAGTATGTTGCTAACATCGTGTGCTTTCAGAATATAGCTTAAAATGTTAAGTTGTACAGCAGAAAATGGCTAATTTGCATAATTAATGACTAAATTAGCTGTATTTTCCTGATTTCCCAACACGTTATCAGAAATATTTTTGATCATATCTTTAGAAGTTTTTTTATTGTACAAGCTTCAAACTTTAAGAGTATGTTGCTAACATCATGTGCTTCAAGAATATAGCTTAACATGTTAAGTTGTACAGCAGAAAATGGCTAATTTGCATAATTAATGACATAATTATAATTACTTATATTAGGCACTTCAGGAATTACCTGTTACATAATGGTTGAACGGCTGAATCCAAATAAAGGTATACATTTCTGGAAGTGGATTTTCATACTAACAGGATGGTGAGGTCATTTTTGAAACAAAAATGTGTAATTTTGGCCTAAGTTCAAAAATCATGTTTTTTGACCCAAACTTTTACGGGAAAGCTTACTAAATTGTGCTTTGGTGAAATTTTAAACTACAGTATTATACTTGTTAGAATCTAGAAAGCAATATCTTGGAACGCATTTCTCAATTTTTTTATTTTTCCTTACTTTTTGAAATATTGCCAAAAATAGGTCAAAAAGTGTCATGCTTTGCAAAAATGGTGGCAGCGGTGGGAGTTTTGATATTTTTAGGACCAATTTTTGACAATATCTCAAAAACTTCGCAATATTCCAAAAAGTATTAAAAAAAAAATCAAAAGATAGAGAAATACCTTCCTAGATATTGCTTTCTAGATTCTAAAAAGTAAAATAATTCGAAATGTTTTGCCAAAAAACGTAATTTTTGGACTTCAGGGCCAAAATTACACATTTTGGTCCAAAAGTGACATCACCGTCATGTTCAGTATGCAAACCTGCTTCTTGAAATATATACTTTATTTAGATTTAATTATCCCTTGCTAAGTTAGAGAGCAAAAACGTTTCTGAAAACGAATGGCTGACAGGGCGCGGATATTCAGAAGCGGTCATTTCAGCAAATTTCATGAATTTGTGACATTTTGTGTTTTCATAAACGACAAATTGTGCCATATTGTTTGACATTTTTGTGTCGAGATTATAATGACAAAATGGGCCATTTTGTGTGACAATTTATGTGTATTTTATAAATGACAAAATTGACCATAAATTTGTTTATTTCATGTTGTGTTTTTTTAAATGTCAAAATGGTTCATATTCATTGACATTTTACGGTTTTTTTTATGATAAAAGGGGTTTCATATGTCTTCCATTTTAAAATTACGAAGTGGGTAATATTGCAATATAAAATGTGTTTTCTTGTCTTCCTTTTTTAAATGACAAAATGGTCCACATTTTGTGACATTTTGCGTGTCTGTTTATGATAAAATGGGTAATTTTTAACGATATTTTAGGCGGCTTTCTTGTTTTTCTATTGATAGAAATGGGATCTTCCTTATTTCCCACAGTCTAATTTGAATGCTAAATCACTGCATGGATCACTGCCTTTGAGTCAACACGTTTTCTCCCCAATGAACAATAATTTTTACTTTCTCATTTAGGCGCGATGTCTGTGAATGAATCGGACTGAAAAAAATTAAAAAAATTCTTTGATATATAGTGAAATTAATTTACCATGTTGCTTGTTGAAATAATTTTCCGTTTCGGAGAAAAACAATCGTAAAAATCCATATCTCAGGAACCATACATCTGTTTTTCAAGCAACAAATACCCAGCGGTAGCTCAACTCTTCAACTTACCGAAAAACTTTATTCCGAACGCGATTAATGTATAACAGCGCGCCGATTTGCATTTTCCGTCAACACCCGTAGAACCGTGCGTTTTCCGATTACAACGAAAGTGGTGCCTTGAGACAAGGGAAATATTTGTCATTGAGTTTCTATGGGCTGTGCAGTAATCGATGAATTTTCACTTGCTCTCTGAAATGACCATCGCTTAAATCTCACGCGATATTTCCGAAACTGAGCAATATTTTTCAAAACTGGTTTAGGACATTTGGGAGAAAATATGATTTGATAACATATTCAAAGATTAAAAAGATCCATACAGGCAGACCTTGAAAATAAATATTTTTGTAAAATAAAAAAAGTCACCTGTTAAACACACGTACACAAGTTCTGTGTTGCGATTTCGTTCACCGATTACGTAACAGGTGATTGAAGTGCCTACTGTAAGACTGTTTCGATATTGGCTCATTCCAAAGTAACGTTTGTGACCGAAAAATTGAAAAATTTCACTTTTAAATGGCCACAGAACCTAGCATAAACATTATATCAACAAGTTTGTTGTTGATAATGGTGCTCTCTGGTGGGGGTCAAGACATGTAGATGTTTGAAAATTAAATCAATTGCCAAAATCCTGAGTAAAGTCCATGTAATGTTCAGTAACGTTTGTGACCGCGCATGGAAATGTTTTTTTTGCTCCTAATCACTTCAAAGTACAATTTCTCTGAAGTGTCAACGATATTTTTATTGCGCCTTACACCGATTATGGGAAACATATTTACAAATATTTCATAAAAGTTACAGAACATTATATCGCCAGGATTTTTTTTTAATGCATTGGTTTGTGTTGTAACGTTTGATAACGTTTGTGACATTTTGGTGTAACTTTTTGGTAACGTTTGTGACATTTTTGAAACAAAACATGTGCTCATTCATGCACGAATAGACAAACTTTACAATTTCTGATTGGAAAATACTTCTCACGTACCAAGTAACAAATGTATGACTGAAAAACATGTTTATGTGGTCGAATAAAAAAGCTGATTTTTTGCTTGAAATCAAAAAAGGTTCAGTTTCCACTGGAATGAGCCTATTGTGATTACAAAATGAATCCTGGTTCAAACCCAGCCCTTATAGTCGCGACAATGAGATCAATTAGTAATGTGCAACAAAACAAAGAATGACTGAGTTCAAATCTGTTGTAAGCAAATTTAATTCTCAGCTTCTTGTGACATTAGGATATTTGTAAAATAAAATTTATACGTATTAAAAGAAAAAAAGGTTTGGAGCAAGAAAGTTGACCAATATTGAAAATTCTATTACTTACAATTATCATTTCTCGTGTTACTTACCGTGAAATTCATATTTTGTAATCTTCTAATGGTCAACAGTAGAAAACAGGTTCATTTGACGAGACTTTTTTCACCTTAGTAGCACTTAATGGTTCATTACCACAAACAAAGAATAAGCCTAGACTTCTTTAACCTACTTCTGATATCAGGTACACGCGTTAACAACTTCACCATCCGATTATTATAGATATTGGTCTGAAATTACGCTTCGACTTCCGGGTTTTAACGCAATGTGAAATTTTAATTTTAATCCCTGACAACCCTTTCATGGACTATAACTTGACTTTTGAAAATCGTGTGAAGTTCAATAAGGTTTCATTTTAATCCTTGTAGCATGGTCTTTGCAAATACTTGAAAAACATGAAAAATACAAGAGGCTTTATTTACGGATGCTTTGGAATGGACGGTCACATATTTGTATTCAGTTTCTATTAGCTCTTTTTCTATTTTTCTACATTGCAGGTCTACCAGATAATTGGGGATATCTCATTCAACACACGGTGATAAGTAACACGAGGTAATTTAGCCAAAGATGCGATGTACTATCTTTCCAATTACACCTCAACGTCTACGTCATATACAGGTATAATGGCGTAATGTCCTATCAAGCAATCATTTATTGAATACTGTAAACCCTTCTGGTTAGATGGAAAATTGCTTGCCATGTCAGTTAGTGGCACAACATTTAAATGTCGTAGTGGTCATTTTTGCCAAAAAAACCGAACAAATCAATTATTCAGGATATTTTGATAATTTTGGGTCAAAAACAGCAGAAATCAAATATCTGGCACTTATTGCTGATTGATGGCAACACACGGATAAATAGAAACATACAACCCCTTGTGACAAATAATACATTAAAATAAAGATAATTACTCTCTAAACACAATGCTGAAAGTAAAAACTGAAAAAAAGATAACGTTTTTTGAAATAGGGCCATTTTTCATTTTTTTCATGAAAAAAACTAAGTCCTTAGAAATATCATATGCGCATGCTCAAAGCGACCGTTCCATTAGCAATAGGGATTAAAAATATACCCACATTCATCATGGTGAACTTAAAGTAAACGCATTTAACAAATATTATAAATACTAAGTATATTTCTTTGTTTATAGTTCACACTTTATTAATAAATCAATTCAATTATCGTCTGAGCCTGAAGATAATCCTTTTTATGATAATCTTTGCCTTATTTAATAAAATAAAATTAAATCAAATCAAATCTAACAATGTTGTGATCGCACCCCAAGATTTCACATCTCAGCGGGAGATAACTAAATATTAAAACATTTTTCAACTCTAGTTTCCCTTGTTTGTTTGAACTCAAGCACGATATATTGCTCTTTGAATACGTGTACCTCGATGCCACCCCTGGAAAACAAAAAAAAGTATTTCCCCAAGTGTGATTTCTATCAAACTGACTTTGATTTATACGAAGCAACTATAGGCCTAAACATACTTGGAATCTAAGCAAGAAGAAAGTAGCAGGTTGCAACATAATGCAACAACAAATATCTCACCTCGGTAAGGTTTCAACATATTTAAGTTTAGTTAGTTTACTAAAAAGTTTGAACTTGTATTATTTAAAATTTATAAGATGTTCTCAAAGTTGCAGAAGGAAGTACCTAAAAAAAATAACATGAAAATTGATATATATGTTGATTCACGGTACGGTATTTGATTTTATGAACACTTGTTTAAGACAAGGTTCAAGATTTGACCACGATTTGACTGCCAAAAATGGCAAAACATAAACATTCTTTTGACACATGTTTCTAGGCTAAAAGTTTGTGTAGAATTCAAATATGAAGTAAAAAATGCTTAATCTTGAACTTGAAATTTCCTCCATTGACTAATACAGGGACAAGATGGTCGAAAATGTGGTAAAAACGGACAAATCCAATTGTTAAAAAAATTGCGTTCTTTTATTAAGCAAGTTGAGCAAAAATAAATATAATAGCCTCATGTGCAACAGTCTCAAGCATGTTCCTTTTGATTTTTGTGTCCTTAGGGTTTGAAATAACAAAATGCAATTTGTTTTAAAACAAATGATCATAATTTTTTCACACTTTGAATAATCAAGGGGTAGGGGTAGCATATAAGAATTTTTCTACAATTTACGAGCATTAAACGTGTTCAAAAGGTCTTTGCAAATACTTGAAAAAATAAAAAAACACAAGAGGCTGTATTTACGGCTGCTTTGGGATGGACGGTCACATATTTGTATTCAGTTTCTATCAGCTCTTTCACCAAATACGACTTTTCTACATTACAGGTCTACCAGATAATTGGGGATATCTCATTCAACACACGGTGATTAGTAACACGAGGTAATTTAGCCAAAGATGCGATGTACTATCTTTCCAATTACACCTCAACGTCTACGTCATAGGTGACCCGTCATATCGAAAGGTACCTTTATACCGGCATAGTAAATTACGTAAATTATTTCGATAATGTCGAATTTCTAATTTCATCAGAAACGTTACCTTTGAAGTGTATTCTATCATATTAATCAGGTTCCAACATCCAAAACATAAGACAAATGTTTTAAAAACCGAGATAAAAATCCTTTCTCCATTCACGTTTAACCAGTACAGAAACTTTAAACTTGATTTTCTCAGAACTTTAGTTTTTGGAATCAGCCCGATACCTTTTACCAATTTGGATGTAACTTTGTAATCGAACATCCAATAACCAAAAGCAAAGTGTCATTTAAAGCTTAAAATATAATCTTTCAGATGAGACAAAAAAATCATTTTTAATTTTGCCGACCTTAAGGTACCTTTCGATTTGACGGGTCACATATACAGTTATAATGGCGTAATGTCCTATCAAGCAATCATTTATTGAATACTGTAAGCATGTTTGTAAACCCTCCTGGTTAGATGGAATATTGCTTGCCATGTCAGTTAGTGGCACAACATTTAAATGTCGTAGTGGTCATTTTTGCCAATCAATGACACGCATTTCACCATACAATAGGAACAAATATATCATCTTGGCAGAAGGATTTACAATTAAGCTAATGTAACCGCTAAGGTACGGTTCCGAATTCATGACGAAAGCTTATGAGTCATACGAAAGGGCTTGACGTAATTATCTTGAATCATGATGCAGAAAAATATTGAGTCGTGAATCAAAGGTAGATGAAGTATAGTGTATTCAATGAAACAGAAAAATTGCGTCAGGGTCTGTCACTACAAAGACTACTTCATAGGAGGTAGTTATGCGTTTCTCTTAATATATTTGCATAATGACTCAAAATGCATTTCGTCATGGTTCTTGCATCAAAGCCTTCCAAATGTCGGAAGATATACCGTCATGAATTGGAAATAAGGCCTAAATCAGGAAATACGCTACAAGTTTACATTGTCAGCAGTATTTCAGCTAAGCAGAAGGATTTACAAACATACATAATTACAACTGCACCAAACAAATGATTGAATAATAAGACATAACAGCATTATTATCTTAACGACCCGGGCTTGTCAATCACGTCGTGTAGATGTAATTGGAAATTTTACACCGTGTCTTTGGCTGGATACCTAGTGTTATAAAAGCACCATGTGTAAATTAAGTGAGATATTCCCTATCAACTATAATGGGTGTTAGAACTAATTACGTAAATATTATGTTTGTCTTCTTACTTCATGACAATTGTAATCTTGGAACTTGAATTGTTAGATAATACCACTTTTGCACAAAAGATCACACTGGCTTTCACTTCAAGTATTTCCGACGGGCATATTTGTTTTATAAAACCTTTATACACCAAAATATGAAGACATTATTGACAAATTTGACAATTTGATGGAGCATTCATCAACCCAATATGACGGAATGCAAACAACCCATCACTGAGATTTAACAGCGCAATAAAGCACGGTATATTGGCAGGATTTATTCGGCTTGCAAAATAGAATTATAAATCAAAACAATATTAAACAGATTTATGTAATTTTATGTTTTCTTCGAAGTTACTAAAAGAGACACTAAATCATTCTAACATTTTACTATATCATCAACACAATAATATTTAGTTACAAACCCCGTTCGATTTATCATCATTTGCTATCTCAAATTATGTGTATAGTTATATATTTACGAGAGAGAAACCAATCGCATTATTATTGATAATGTTCAATAGTGTAGATCCTATCCCAATTTTGATGACTTGATGATTTAGTTTCCAAACATTACACCTTTCTATAAAATGAAAGTACAATTAAGGAGAAATTGGAATAGCGATGACAAACACACATGGTAAAATGAATAAATCAAACTAATACAATAATACATTTTGATAATAGTTTATCTAAAGTGGGTGTAAGAATTGTATTTTGTAGGTTATTTCCTTCTTAACGGAGCTTGGTCCTGTTATGTGAAACTGAATTGTTTGTTTTTGTTTATTAATTGTTTAATTAGAGAAGCTTAATATTGAAATCTTTGATTGCTACAGAAAGGGACTTTTTCTGAAAGATTCATATTTTGCAATTTTAGGTGATTTCCCATTCTATTTTAATAGGCAATTGATTGCCTGAACATATCAGGTGATCATTGGGAATTCCCCAATGTTTCAGAAATAGAGTTGTTTACTTGAATATAATGATGCTGGGAAAATCCCTCACATTGAAGACTGTACAAATTATGTTAAATGTGGTAATGATGTCGTGGGGGAATTTTGGATGAAAATGTTGAAACTGTGGCACGGCCTGATCAGATTTGGGCAGAAGTGAATTTTACTTGATCGGAGTGAAATGGACTCGATCTGTTTTGTGTGGATGGATTCAAGTTGCAGTTATACAGATAAAGTTGAATTGACTTCAACTTTTTGACAACTTCAGGAGAAGTTGATTTTGGTGGATAATTTTACAGAGGAGTGGAGTTTGCTAATTAAACTTCGAAAGGAGATTGGAGATAACGATAGTTGGAGGATTAAAGACAAACTGTTATTTTAATATTTAATTCCCGAGTGGATTATGTGCGTTGGATTCAGCTTTTAAGCCAAGTGGAGCTTCGTTTAAGGATTGCTGAATTGTTGTGTGGAAATCGCCATTTGATTTCGCAAGGAAACTTTTGGATTTACCTTTTGCCAGCTGGATTCCGAAACTTGTGAATTGCAAGAATACGCCTGCAAGTTTTTTCAAGATTTTAATGCAGTGGACATTAATGAACAATCTCGGACTATAGCGTGGAATATAATATCCGGATCGCGCGGTTCTTGAAGCGGTATCTGTAAGTTAAGTAGTATTTTAAGACAACAAGCAAGTTTGTAAATTAAACCAAAACAAATATTACAGTTTTAAGAAAGTTTTCAGATAATACTTTTCAGTGTATTTATTGTATTTCATTTAAGAACCCGAAAGTTGAATTTGGCCTTGGTCATTTAACATCTCTGACCGTAACAGTCCGATTTTTCAAAATTTAGTTTTCAATGTCATATGAAAGATTACCACTAGAAAATGCAAGTTTCAAATTTCAGCTGAATCGGTCAATTTACTTTGATTTTATGTGCATTTTTGTATTTTTGAGCTACCTATACTTTACTGTATAAAATTAATTATGGTTACCATAATTAGACACATTTTCATACATATCTCCAAAACGAAACTTCACTTAGCTGTGAAATTTCACACAGGTTATGAGAAAAATATGAGCAATATTTTGGTACCAAAATCTCAAAAAGTTTGACATAAAGTAGAAGCAATCGGACCATGCCCCGCTCCGTCAAGTAAGAAATTACGGAAAGAAACTCCCATAACATTACAACATAAACAATGATAAGACTGGCTTTTGTTTGTTTTGCTTTTTTTGTAAAAGCCAACTTTAACCTTGTTAACTACGCTGTGAGGCATATCTTGAAAACATTTATTGCTATACAGATAGTTCGTCTCAACGAAAACTATAAAGGCAGAAATTCGATCTTACTTCTCCGAGTGGCGGTTCATTATCTGTTAGTAGACACCTTATTTGAACCAATACATCGACAGCAAGATGAATTGTCAACTTATGTTCGAATTCAATTCCCGATGAACCTTATGGTAGTCTTTTACGCTGGCATCAAAAATAGATAAAAATCAAACTTACATCAAAACAGCTTTCGTTTCTGGTTTCTTACAATTAAAAAAAAAGATATATGCATTGACTGAAACCATCAAAATCAATACAATGGCGCTAACAATTCAAGAACACCGCTACCATTTAATGTGGTTGTGGACTTTTATAAAAAAGCAGGTCTAAGATCACCAAACGGTTTTCTCCGTAAAATGTAAGCGACTAAAAGATCCGTAGACTAAACGTGTTTTGATAGAGATGGATCTGAAGTGTGAATTTTACTTGCAGTCTTTTTATCGGGTATTTATTTAACGATATAATACTATTGAGAACTAGGTGAGAGATATAATCCTTATTATGAAAGGTTTTGGTTAAAATAGGTCGTATCTGCGTAAGGAATATCACGAAAATCTTGAAAACTTATGTTTTCAAGATTGTTGTTACACACAGGCGGCTTTGAGGCGTTCCGCCCTCGATAAGCAGAAAATGTAAAGCCATACTTATAGCGAAGCAACATAAATATTTAAAGACAGAATGCAAGTGTATGCTCAAAATGAATATGCAATGATTAAAATTGAATATGTCTATTTAATGGTAATCAAATATCAATCCATATCTTGTGATACCATTAAGTGTGGACTTGTCGCATCATGATGTAATTTCAAACTGTTGATCACCAGTAATAAACAAATATTCAACTTAAGGTGTGGAGTGCTTTTGTGTTATTGTCGTCATGGAAGTAGAAACATGTATGTTCCGACAGTGCCGTCGTTCGATATGGGGAGTCACATTTGTGCCCCGTCATATCTAAAGGTACCTTAATACCGGCATAGTAAATTACGAGATACGGGCCATTGAAGCTAAGCATAGTCAAAAATCACGTCCAAGGTCGAATTTCTAATCAGAAAGGTTATCATTGAAGTGTATTCTATCATATTAATCAGGTTCCTACATCCAAAACACAAGTTAAATGTATTAAAAACCAAGCTAAAAATCCTCTCTCCATTCAAGATTTACTAAGTACAAAAACTTTAAACTTGATTTTCTCAGAACTATAGTTTTCCGAATCAGCTCGATACCTTTTACCAATTTGGGTGTAGCTTCAAAAAAAATCAATTTTTGTTTTTGCCGACCTTAAAGTACCTTTCGATATGACGGGACACATTTGGCCAACGTGAAATGAAGTCCGACGTCTTTGGTCGAAAAGAAAAGGGTACAGTCATACCTTAATTGCACGATATTATCGTAAAATAAACACAATTAATATATAACCTGCGAGTACGATTTTAACTTATGATCCGTCTCTTTTTAAACGCCTTTACCGATATAAAGATCTTTCAGGTGTTTGTAAGTCGCCTTATAGTTAGGTCCCTTAACGAAAAAGTCGTTACAGAAATGACAAATCTTCCATTTTTGGCACAGATGTTCATTTCAACATGCGATTTTCGAAACA
>JXSR01S018258.1:10867-29191 GCA_000969725.1 Ophiothrix spiculata
ACTGTATAAATCAAGTTGTAATGTTGAAATGCTACCTTGGTGAGGGTTTATGGGCCAAATTTACATTGGAAATGAGCAAAACTATAAGCTGTATGAATGCAGGGGAAAATATATTGAAAATTCTGATAAGAAAGTGAAAAAATCAAGAAAATCTAAAATCTTGATTTAAATCAATGATTTTTTAAAAAAATCATTTGATTTAAATCGCGATTTAAATCATGATTTAAATCAATTGATTTAAATCGTGCCAACCTTGAATTAAAAAGCCTCCATTTTTCTGTTTTACAGATTCAAAATTCTGTTTTTCAGATATTCTAGTTTCTCTGATTTTCCGTGTTACACAAAATCATGCATATAACCACTATATATTACCTAATATTTTTTTACATACTTAGGTAGCCCGGTTGCTCTTGGTTAAATGGTACAGTCGTAGATGACAGAGAAAGGTTGGCTAGGATGATCAAACATCGCTTTTATGCTTGATAATGGGATTAATTACATGAATATAGACATTTAGGTCCGTATGCACAAAGCAGGACTAACTTAGTCCCGGACTAAGTGAAATTTTTGACATTTGATTATTGAAAAATAACACATTTTTTGGCATCTATAATTATTTATGTCCTTGCATTAAGATATATGCTGAAACGACCATAATTTGACCATTTCTCTGTTTAGGAATAATGGCATTTTTTGGCAAAATAACAAAAAATGGTTTAGTCCAGGACTAACTAAGTTAGTCCCAGACTAAACCATTTATGTGTTCTAAAAATAATTGAAAGGTTTTAAAACAGACAAATGAATCATATAGTAAAAGTTTCAGTTTAAATCTTTAAACAAGAACTTAAATTATTGTTGGATTTTCCAAAAAATATGCGATATTCCACAGTTTCAAATACTGTAAATGCCAATATTTCCGCGCTCAGTAATTTTCGCGCTCAGCAAATTTTGGACCATTTCGCGCATTTTTATTTTCGCGCATATGAACATTGTCCGTGTATAGAATTACATTTGCAACACATCCACATTAATTTTCGCGGTACATTTATTTTCGCGCTAATCTCATTTTGCGCGAAAAGCGCGAAAATAAATGTAGCGCGAAAAATACCACTTATACAGTATCACTTAGTCTGGGACTAAGTTAGTCCTGCTTTGTGCATTTGGACTTTAGATACTTGCTTCATTTCTAACTTACCACTTACTTCAAGGTTCTTTCCTCAGCAGTACACAGTTTTCTGTGTTACACTTGCTATTTCCGCGATTTATGTCCATTTTCCGTATGAAAAAATGGAGGCTTTACCTTACATCTATACCTTATGATTCGTTTTCCAATGGTCAAAGCGGCTTACTGTATATGAAGATATTTGAGGCTTTGTGTGCATACCTTTGGCTTGCAAATGTTGATAATGGTATTTAGGGGCTGCTTCAAAAATAAAAACAGAACTCACCATCATGGATAACAATTTGTTTTGACAAATCCAATTAAATGACGTCACCTAGAAACGACAATAACGGGTTTCCAGGAAGTAGAAGTGGATCAGATCACTTGTGATCAAGCCATCAGAAAGATTGCGAAAGCTAAAGAATGTGAGTGAATTTTAATTGGATTTGTCAAACAAAATGTTATCCACATACTTGCCAACATTCTAATTTCAGAAAGAGGGACAAATGAGAGAAAAATGTTTAAAAAGAGGAACATTTCTTAATTTCCTATACATTACTATGTAGTGATATTTGCAAAAAGAGGAACACCTGCTAAAATCACAGCGTTTTATGGCGTTTAGTTTAGGTCAAAAGAGGAATGTTCCTCCAAAAGAGGGACAGTTGGCAAGTATGTATCCATCGTGTTCTACAATCCTACAAATGCACATATTTACGGATAACTCACCATCATTCCATCTGGTGTGATAAAGTCATTGGTGTCATCGCCATCAAAGTTGCCGCACAGCCCACACGTCTTGTTCCAATACGGGTAATCTAAGTAGATTCTTGCATTATGGGACCCATCCCACTGGACACTCAGTCCAAAATTTGTATCAAGGACCTGTATAGAGAGGGAAACAGATATTGCATTTGCATTTCATACTTTTTGATGACATCGACAGTATGATTATGAATGACAATTTTTGGTGAGTATTTTTTTAAATTAATAATATTTTGGATCATCTGCATTCAAATCTAAAAAATTTAGGTCTTTGGGTTTAATGATTAAAAGGGCAATTCATAATCCACTTTTCATGCTCAAGGTCACCTCTATGAAAATAGATTTTTTTAGCTAATAAGAATCCTTGACTGATATATGTTACAATCCCCAGACTATTCTTACAAATGTTCTTGCATTTTTGAGAAAAGCCAGAAAATGTGTCATTTTCTCATTAAATAGATTCATCAGGATTGGTAGGATAAATTATTATAAAGTTCCTTTTGACTAATCCATAATAAAAATCCACTTACGTGAATGTTTCGGCAATCGCTGTTGCCTTTATCAACACTGTGATGAGACTGACACTATAAGGACAATATTTTCTAAATCACATTTATGATGAGATACTTCAGAAAACACCGGAAGTGAAGTCAACTGGCAACACCAACATCGTCGCCAAGAGACATCAAACAGTGTCAGTCTCATCACAGTGTTGATAAAGGCAACAGCGATTGCCGAAACGTTCACGTAAGTGGATTTTTATTATGGATTAGTCAAAAGGAACTTTATAATAATAATATGTCATTTTCTAATTATTGTCGGGCCCCGACAGTAATTACAACAAAGTAGCCTCTGGAGATTCTTAAAATGCTGAAAAGCTTGTAACTTGAAAACGAATGTTCGGAATCAAGTGAACTTTTCAGAATACATTTTATTTATGCTATACTCTTCTTTTTATTTAGATAGAAAATAGGTGAGGTTTTTGTCACATCAAAATCATGAATTACACATGACAACATGCAAGTTTGAAAAAAAAAGGTATTTTTACATCAATAATGCAGTAGTGATCAATAGTGGAGAAAGTTAGGTCCCGATAGCTCAGATTCATGGGCCATGTGCTCTGGATGCCTGAAGATGAATCATGCAAAGAGTATGCACTATACATTCAAACACATGGGAAAAGGAAACAAGGAAGACAACGAACCCTTTTTCTACAATACATCCAGAACCTTGTGAATGATACAGAGTGCATGCTGAGCCCAAAAAACATTAGCTGAAATGGCTCAAGACCGTTGTAGTTGATGAATGCAGGGATATCAATATTTTCACCAATCTGCAAGTCAAATCTCAAAATTTAGGAGTCTTTTCCAATTTTCAAGGTCCATATAACATCTCTAAAGTAAATAGACAGCATGCAAGTTTTGACAAATTTGTTCAAAAGCAATATTGTCTTGAAAATTACATCAAATGGGATATTTTGATTAATTATTTCTTGACTTATCCATGCTTGACTGTTCAAAACAAGGAACTATTGCCATTTTATTCAAACCCTTCTGTGTGGTCATCTGCCAATAATTTCAACTTTCATTAACCATCCCTAATATGTATTATTTCAGATAAACATTAAAGGGACTGGCCTAGACTCTTCCCACTAATTTTTTTTACATACATATTTTTACATGAATCAAAAGAATACATCTATAGTAATATAACCTACCAGTAGTTTTCCATGAGTTTGAGGAATATTGGAGAACATAGCAACTTTAATTTTTGCTGCCGGCGGCAAAAAATGGTGTGAAAACAGTGTTCCTAGTTTCAAATCTTAAAAAGATCATGTTTCTACACCTGTTATGGACAAACAAATTATTTTTGATACATTGTTTCTCTTTTAATATGTATTAAATTATCACCAGGATCTTTTATTTGGTAAAAGCATCTGAGGTACAAATTTCGGGTTTAGAAAACACAGGATAGACACACCACCATTACAGAATGATATATTGCAAAATAATTGTCTCTAAATTTGAGCCATTTCTGTGTAAATTTGTGTACTTTTTTGGACTTTACTACACACCTTTAAGCTTTATTTAGAACATTTCCATGAGTTTTTAATACTAAGAGGAATCTAGGCTAGTCCCTTTAAGCCAAGTTAATCAAAAAGTGTCAATTGTCTCTTTGTACTTACAACATACAATCCAGTGCTAAAAATAGTCACACCTGATGGATGGTACACTGGTGGTAAAACTGTCACACCATCAATGCGCACTTCCAACTCCTGCATCACAGCAAACAAGGTCCCGTTATAGTCAAGACGTATCTCATGGTTATAAGTCACCTTCGCGGAAGGTTTCCTGCGAACATTCTCCGACATCAAATGGAAGGATGGGAGGAACGAGGAAGTATCGTTGACGCAATCTTTCACCAGAGTATAGTCGCATTCTCCTTGATAGTCATATCGTAAGCCATCAAATGTTAGGTAGTGGGGATCGCCCCATATTTGGCATAAACCTGGACCTGCAAAAAAAGGTGGTTTAGATCATGATTAGACAAACTAATTAGTATACTGTTAATCTTCAATGTATGTCAAGTTTCCTCATTGTTTGTGTTGTCATGTTTATTTGGCTGTGCAAGTTTGAATTAGGTATTCAAACACGCCACAGAGTTGTTTATCGCGAATCAACAACGAAGCCTCCATGTGTCTGCATATTTTTCGCGAGGGTGGCTTTAGCCACCTAAGCATGATAAAAATATGCCGACGCATCGGATGCAGAGTTGTTGATTCCGATGAACAACTCTGTGGCGTGTTTGAATACCTTTCAACCATGAAAATCTCCCTGAAAACATATGAATTAAATTTTAAATGTTTTCAATGTAACAGATAGGCCTACTCATCTTCATAAAGATATTTAGCATAATTTGAAGCAAATTAAGTGCTAGTTAATGAGTTTGCTGCTTTGATGTTTTCAATTTTTCCCAAGCACCGGGCTTTTGCACGTACTATAAGTGCCCAACGCGCTATGAACAGTGCGCCGACTCTGGGTACTGCATAAACGCACTTCATTAAATGCTGTGCCGTGTTTGAGACGCCAATTTCAATATTTAATTCTTGCTTGATTTTATATTTTATGTATTTGTTTTATTGTCACATTTACCTCTTGAACATGTTTGTCCGTCACCATCAAAACCATTGTTGCAAATGCAATCCCTAACTCCATTCTGCAGCTTACACTGGGCAAAATCACTGCATCCATACTCTCTACATACTAGGTCTCCATCTTTGCATTCACATATTTCAGAACAGTCTTCATTAACAAAACTGTCTCCAACCTAGACAAAAAAGAAGAAGATAATTAAAATTCTTCAGATAGAAAATTAAAAAAAAAAAAAAAATCTGTTATAATTGCTGTTAATAATTCAGGTAGTAACATAAGACATTGGATTAGGGCCAAGTAAAATAATATGTTTGTTTCTGTTAACCCTTCCTTCCCCCAAAATGCACCCGAAAAATGCAAATTTTATCACTTTTGTGAAAAAATAAAAATATTTCTTCACCGCCCCAGTTTTCCCTCGGTACATGTCGAGAGATGGCCTCCTTACGTCAATTATTTTGAGAACTGATGACGTCCACCCGCTGTCTTTCATGTAATCAGATATCCCGAAAATGTACACAGTAAGATCAGTCTTCTAAAAGAAACTTAAATTAATGTTTTCAACAGAGCTATTGTCATATCTTTCATCCAAAAATTGTGTTTAAAAGTACATATCTGATGTTTTTGTAAGCAATATAATTTTATGACAAAATAAAATATTTTCCCTTCCTTCCATCCAAATATTTTGAAAGCATAAAATTTGTTGCTAAATTAAAATTTGTTCCCTTCCTTCCTTCTCCATGTTTTCAAAGCATGTTACTGGAAACTAATAATTATTTTTACTTGGCCTAATCTGTTCAACTGGATTTGCTTGTGTGCATCCAATCCTGAATTCATCCTCCAGCAGGGTGTTTTTATTAGCATGATGATGCATCCAGGAAGGAAGGAAAACAAAGTCATTTCAAACAAGTCCAGTTGAAGAGGTTTAATCAAATATCTCACCAGATTTTGTGCTAGATTCACAAATCAATGTCATAAACTTTGGACCAGTATTTTAGGGTGACCCATCAGAATTTCATATTTATCATTTTGTTTTGACAAATCCACTAAAGGAGAACAAAATCACTCACAGCGATCAAAATATCATTTTCAAGAAAATCAATGTACCAAATCTCCTAAATTTTAAGTCAGATTTATTCAATTATTTTTTGGCCAAAATTTAAGCTATTTTGGACCAAATTTTCTAAGTTTCTTTGAAGAAATGCCTTTATATATAATTTGCGCCATTTGGCACAAATTTTGGAAAATTTTGAAATGAAAACCCATCATAATACCATATTTTGCAAAGAAAAAAGCCCATTTGAAATACCAGACGGCTCGATTTTGCTACAAATCCCTATAACCACTTTTTTGCCCGGCGGCTCACTCACATATATGAGCAGGGTGCCTATGTCAAGTTGTCAAGACACCCCTTTTCAGTATGGTTCAGTTCATTAGACCCCCATTTTGAAGAAAAATACAACATTTTAGGTCCTACTACAGACATTGATAAAACATTATGAAATTCTTTAGCTCAATGCCATATCTATGTAATAGGCAACAGATTGTTAATGTCAACCAAACTGAGTCAAAGCCTATGTATATCTCATGCGGTGTTCCACAGGGGAGCATATTAGGCCAACTGCTATTCCTGTGCTATGTTAATGATATGTCATCAAGTGTTAATTGTAGCTTGTTACTTTATGCTGACGATAGCGCCCTTTTTACATCCGGGAAAGATCCTGAAGTTATTGCATCTAATTTAAGTCAAGAACTTGAATCCTGCAGGCAATGGTTAATAGATAACAAATTGTCTTTACATCTTGGCAAAACTGAGTCCATTCTTTTTGGATCAAAAATCAGGTTAAGCAGGGTTGATAAGTTTGAAGTCAAATGCGATGGTAATATTATCACCCCAACCGATTCTGTTAAATATCTTGGAATTACTCTTGATAATGATGTGAGTGGCGAAAGCGTTGCAAAATCTGTCATCAAAAAGGTGTCTAGCCGTCTTGCTTTTTTATACAGACAAGGACATTTCCTAAATGAAAGAAGTCGTGCAACCCTTTGTAATGCACTTATCCAATGCCATTTTGATTATTGTTGTTCTTCTTGGTTTTCCTCTCTATCAGTTAAACACAAAACGAAGCTGCAGGTTATGCAAAACAAAATGATTCGTTTCATCTTGAACCTTGACCCAAGGGCCCACATTGGTATTGATGAATTGAAGAAGGTTAAGATGCTGAGAGTGGAAGATAGAGTCAAACAACTCAAGCTGAACCACATGTATAAAATTTACCATGAAATTGCACCTGGGTATATGATTTCTAATTTTATCAAGCTTTCCAATAGCCACAGGTATAACACAAGGGGAAGTGCAACTAATTTTCTTGTTCCAAAAATCAAAGGTCAACAGTGCAATACTTTTTATTTCACAGGTATTCAAGAGTGGAACAAGTTACCAACTCAAATGAAAGCATCTAAATCATATGTGCAATTCAAGAAAGCAGTAAAAAGTCATCTTTTATCCTGATTGTTAAGTTAACTTATGACAGCCTTTTTCCACATATGAATTTTAACAACCTATGTGCAATATTTTACTTTTTGGTGTTATATTACTTGAATATTTTTATATAATGTATTGTTTGTTTGTACATAAAGGACCCCAATGGAAATAAGCCCTTTTTAGGGCTTTCTTGGGCTATCCTTGGCAGTTTGTTTTTTGTCTTCAATTAATGTAATTTTAGACCTATGATATGTAACTTTTAATGTTTTTTTGTATATTGTATATGTTACATGTAAGTTGATATGCCAAATAAAACTGAACTGAACTGAACTGATGCCAATTTTCAGTTCACTAAACCTTAAAAAAATCAGTTTCAAAGACCAAATTTTTGCTCAAAATCAATTCAGTAGACGCGCCTGACATACCTATCATTTTCAAATTTGAGTGCCCCCAGGCTTTTTTGTTCTAAGTAGCACCCTAATCTTGGGATATTTTACTTACTTGTAAATAAAGTCCATTAGCTAGCGAGCATCCACACTGATCCCTGTCCACACACTGATCTCCATCAAGGACTTTGCCATCAGGACACCGACAGTTCTCAATACATCCCTCAATGGGGCAGTTGTAGCCACCTTCAGGATCACCACAACTCTCAGGACAAGGACTTGAACAAGGGTCATAGATGGTTCCGTCTGGGCAATCAATGGCTGTATAAATGATGAGACATTAGACAAGACTCACATATTTCATGAATATATAATATTTAAACTTTGTATTTACATCTATTTTAACGTGTGATTGATATTTATTCATCAGCCCTGCATACAACAGAATAAAACTGAATGCATGCATTTAGAGAACGCAAAACTCCCAAGAGAATGTAGATACACAATATGCACTCCGCATGCTAATTTTCGGACCATATTTGAAATGCATATTTTACCCATAAAGTTGTTCCATTTTTTTTTCACAAATGTGCAAAAATAATTTGAATAAACTTAACCAAATTTGTCTTCAATTTTGCCCATGAAATGTAACAAAATCACAGCACATGCACCCGTTGATCCGATGGATACCGCATAACAGAAACCACTGGCCCTGTACTCATTTGGTACTGATAATGGCTCCCTGCGTGTTATTGATCAATTTACAAGAATTGAATTACGAGGTTAGTTTTTAAAATTGATCATTCATTGCAATTTGGCAACGCTTCCAACTACAAATCGATGAGACTTGGTTTGTGTGCCAAAAATTATCAAAAAATTAATTCATCTGTAGGCATGTAGAAATTACGGATAGGAACTTAAGATGTTGAGTTTACTTACAACATTGTGGTACATAATATCTCCATTCATCTGGTCGTCCTCCAGCCTGTCTGCAAGCTTGGGCATATTCTTCAAAGCTATCGCACACTAAACCATCATCTGGAAGGGTTGCGCAGAGATCATAGATACAAGCTTCATGATACGGTCGTGGGTCAACTAACTCATGGCAATAGTAGAATGAGCCAATCTCATTGATCAACTCATAGCACAGATCTTCTGCTTGTTTGTAAGTGTCTGATTCGGGATCGCATGGGTCTGGCATGGTTCCTGGGTCACATTTGCCACCTTCAAGCATCCAACTGTCACCAAATTCAGTTGGGTCATCAACCTGAAAATACAAAAAATGCATTTTGTCAAATATGTGACCATCCACCGCAAGCCTCCAGTAAAGTAGGCCAAATTTGTTTTATAACAGATTTAGAAGGAACAAATCTTCAGCTTTAAAATGACACTTATGTCAAGTTCATATGACACCCTGAAGTAGAGTTTCGATTCTTCAAAGCATGATATATGTGATGACTCACCCCGAAAAGGGGGACTTTGCGACAGAACACTTTTCGAGAAAATGGCGAAAATATGCGGCAAAAAATAAAGAAAATAATTAGAATTTCAAGCAGATTTTCTGTTGTAAAATTTGATCGCCTTAATCAATTTCAACAAGTAAGGTGTCATTTTAAAGCTTAGAAAATGCTTTAACAGTTGAAATGAAAAAAATCAAAATTGATATCATCTGCAAAGTCCCCCCTTTCGGGGTAAGCCATCACATATTAGAAAATCTACAACTGAGAAAATGTACATTAAAGTTTCCATATTTTGCACATATTTAAAGCAACTACATTAAAAAAATGTTACTTTTCAGATATTTCAGACTTGAAATGAAAGCTTATACTGATGCTTTATTACAAGTTTAAGAAAAGCATGGACATTATATTTCAAATCTGTAAATTTCAAAATTTTGTCAGAATGTGACTTCTATGGAGGTTTTGTAATGTAGCTCAAAATGAAAAATGAACCTTTACTGGGGTTTTGTGCTTGATAGTCACACTCTTAAATATTAATTGTTGTCTATATAATTTAGGCGTATTCATTATTGCACTTGACCAATAGATAAAGCTAGTTTTTGTCTTGTGCGATTTACATTTGTTTGCACCAAAGGCAGCAAATCAAATATTCCACATAAGCAATATAAGCTTTGTCCCAACATAGCAAAAGTTTATGCTTTCATATTTCTGCATAAATTTGCCCTCCACAGGGGGTGGGGGAATAAAATTAGGACATCCACTGCCTGGCCTTTAAGTATACTTGCATTTGTCATATTCAACCCAAGATATACAATTTCATTGCCAAGAAGTCCACAAAATTGCAATGACTAAGTTCCTTTAACAAAGTCATCTTTTCTCTCTTTTTTCTTCTTTTCCTCTGCCTCCACCCCCCCCCCCCCCATTCTGAAAATTGGTGTGGCCAAAGTCATATCGGTCCACATGGTACCGACACCCCTGACCGCATAGATATTTATGTCCTTTCTTTCATCAAGTAAGTAAGGGCTGTAAACATTTTCTTTGGTCACAAGAATTAAATTTCTTATCATCATGCTTTGAACACCGTTGATTTAGAATGCCTCTCTTCTAGGAGAGAGGCCCACTGTGTGAATTTTTCCAAATCACTTGTCTAATAGTGTGCGTACCAGTGGTCTCCTTCCGCCCAGAAGAAAGGATTGCCGTAGCAGAAGTCTGAGGAATGATGATCAGTTCTCCCGATACTTTGCACGGACGGATAGATTTGCCAATAGCCCTATCCCCTACTTCATTAATTTGCTTAATAAGTAGGGTTTTTTTTCTGCTTCTTGGCATCATTCCTTTGCATTTCTGCACTTCCTTCACTGATCATTTTTTCTTGCTTTCCTTGTATTTATAGCATTTCATGTATTTTTGTATGTTCAATTCAGCTTTTTAGTCGCGATAATACATAGCAAATAAAAAATATCTGAATCTGAATCTAAAGTAAGGTGATATTAAGTGCAGTAAAACCTCTACTCAGGAACTGCATGCCAAGCTTCTTACTATTAACTATTACTAACCAAATTTCCATCTGGTGTGACAAAGTCATTCATGTAGTCACCATCAAAGGTTCCACATAAGCCGCAAGTCCTGTCCCAATACTGGTAGGGAATTTCCACTTGGACGTTCCTTTCACCATTCCATCTTACTATGAGCCCAAAATCAGATGTCAACAACTGAAAGAACAGGATGAAATAGTTATGGTGAGGAAATAAATAAGTCTGTATTATCCGAATCAAAACGACGTACTCAATTTTGCTGAATATTTGAAAATAAACTTTTCTTCAAGGTTTGTCCATGTGGTAGCAACAAAATTAGCCAAAAATAATACCAAAATCATGAACGATTCATGTACAAAAATATTAATATGCAGTGATTTGGTGTTAATCAATCCTAATCAATCATTGTCAGTCTCTTACACAATACAAAACCACCCGTTCACAATATTGAAGAAAACAAGGGAAATGCTATGGATCTCGTAACAGAGTCTGATTGCTAGTTGCATACTTCAAGGTTTATAAAGTATATGATATATTATGGGTGTATTTGCAGACCTGCCAACCTGTGAATACCAGAATGTAGGACACCCAACTTTGGAATGAGGGACATCACGATGGCATGCATAGCAAAACACAGTAAGCAAAATGACAAAATGAGGGACATCTCAGATTTCAGGACTTAATTATCAGAATGAGGGATTGTTCCTCAAAATGTTGGACGGTTAGTAGGTCTGCATTTGTTTAGAATTTTGGTATAGATTACCTTCTAGTAACACATTGGACAAAATCATATATCAAATTCACTCACCACAAAATTACCAATATTCCTGATGGTAATTCCAGTTGGATGGAACACGGGTGGTGTGACTCTCACACCATTGACCTCCACAAGACTCTCTTGCAATAATGAAAACACCATCCCAGCAAACTCAAGCTCAACTTCTTGAGTATAGGACACTTTATCTGAGGGTTTGATCTTGATGTTTTCAACTGTGAGATGGAAAGGTAGGCCGTCGGTTGAGTTACTGCAATCTTTGACTAGGGTGTAGTCACAGTCTCCTTGGAAGTCATACTTTCCTCCATCGAATGTGATGTAGTGAGGGTCACCCCATGCTGTACAAACACCAGGTGCTGAAACAAATCCAAACAAACAAAAGGTTGATCACAATTTTCATCTCCAGTAAATGTTCAATTGTTTGATTTAAACCTACATGGACGTAAATCTATTTTGGACTGACGGCAATGTCTCAGTTTTAAAGAAATGATAGAACTGTTCTTTCAAAGCTTTAAAGCTTGTACAAAATTTCAAAATTTTATTTGTGGATGATTTACACTTCGTATGTTAAAAAATAACAGTCATTTATCAGTTATCAGGAAAATTTTGATCAAAACCTTCAGTAAAGTCGAAAATTTGAATTTTATGTTGTTTTTTGATGTTGGATATGAGGCTATTCTCTAAACTTATTTATTGATGCCACATATCAAGAAAGAGGAAAAGATTTGTTTATAAAACATTCCTTTCATATCATTGCAGATAAATTAAAAGAAATCTGGAGGCCGGTTTAAAAATTACACTTTAGAGGGCAGTATTTATCATTGTCGACAACGATAATTAAAAATAAAAGAATACCTAAATATTTTGATATACAGGATTTGAATTTGACAATGAAACCGCATTGGTAATTATTTCTGCTAATGCTTCAAATGATGCTTAAAATCTCAAAATGCTGGGGGAAAACTTTGGGGATAATGCTGAACTTGTCTAATGCCCATTAATGTTTCTTTTTTTTTTGTATGTTTTGTAATGCTCATAAATCCAGTTTGAACAATCAATCTATATTAAAGTAGCATGTTCAGTAGGCGGATTTGGTGACTTCAGCTCAAGCCCAAACCGAATTCAGCCGTATGCCCTGCATAATGCTATAAGTTCCTCTGAACCAAGCCTCCACACACAGACATAAAAAAATCAATTACAGTTTTACAGTCAAGGAAGTAAATGATGCTTTCCACCCTTATCATGCCTATTCAATAGATTTGAAATGTAAATATGTCATTCATTCAGAAAATAACAAATACGAGATTATATTAAAAAATTTTGAAACTTGACTTTGCACTTGCCCAATATTGCTGCTATACCCAATGGTCTCGAAGTGGCATTTGGTCGCAGTGTCACAGTGTGGCAAATGTAATTTCCAGAATTTGATTTAATGAAATCGGTCTTCATGTAGATTTACGACATGGAGCCTACTTCATACACAATCAATTTGAATCAAAGTTGGATCTTACAAATAATTGTCATTGACACTACAATTGCATTTTGAAAGTATAAAATTTCTGATATAAAATCAAATTTAGGCTTGTTTAAGTTACATTTTACAGAATATAAGCTTAAGATTCACTAAATGCTTAACAATCAATGCCTACCTCTGGTACAGCTTTGTCCATCACCTTTGAACCCATCACGACAGTAGCAGTCTCTTACACCATTCTGTATTTTACACTCTGCAAACTCATCACATCCATATGGGGTGCATGCCAATTCTCCATCGCTACAAACACACACCTCTGAGCAGTCATCTATCACATACCTTGCACCAGCCTGAAATGAAGTTTTATTTGATATTAGCAAGTCTCATATTTCTTATTTCATTTCTATAAAACAGATTCATGTATATAAGATTTCCATGAACCATAGAGTTAAAGCAGTTTAATACCAACCAATTAGTAATTGTATGTTGTAACATAAAATAAACTTTTCAACTGTAATATAACAATACTCAAATATACTTACATATAAATTATCATAAGTTAAGGTACATGTCAAGGTGAATTTATGTATTCAATTAACAAGGCTCTAACAACGCTTATTTATTATTAAGGCTCATATCATCCAAGTGATAAGCCCATGGTCAACTGCACTGATTTAATCCCAATTTCCCAAGCAAAGGAAATATAAATCTATTAATCTTACTCATGCAAACTCATAAAAAATAGTTTGAAATACTTTATGAAAAATACTGAAAAGAAATTGTCTTTGCAAGCAATATCACATCTCAAAATAATACGAATCATCGCCTGACTTAAACAATGTAACAGCCATGTGCAGTAAATGCACTGCACCTAATTCACTCCAAAAACTTTCAATATCTCATTAACCTTATTACTTGTGGAGTGCATGTACACTGGCGGTCAAAAGTGTTTGCGCACGCTTAAATACGGGCAAAAACCTAATTATTATATCAAACTACCAAGGCTCATAAAAATTCATGTTTTTCTATAGGTGCCATATGTATAAAATATAAATGATACATGTTTCATCTTTTATTCGATCTTCCATACCCATAAAAATGGCCGATTTCCTGGCCTATACAAATACACCACACATACTTTTCGATATGTACCTATGTAGTTTATTATTCAATGCTCATTATCACCATGTTACCGGGAAGAACGTTTTCAAATCTGCAGTTATGTATTTAAACTCCGTTTTTGAATGCGCAGAAGAAAGTGTAGAGTATGTTAAGCATGCCATATTTTTTAAACGCGGTGAATGCAATTCCTGTTGAGTTCTTTAGATCTATATATGTAAAATATAAAACCCGAAAAAATGACGCAAATGATGAACGGTTCTCGAGATATGACAGGTTAAAGGTTTCGTGTGCAAACACTTTTCACCGCCAGTATAAATAAATGTTAATAAACATGATGGCAAAGGATACCATTATCTACTTACAGGCAAATATAAACCATTGTCAAGAGAGCATCCACATTGTGACCTGTCAACACACCGGTCTCCATCCAGGACCTTACCATCAGGACATCGACAGTTCTCTATACATTCATCAACGGTGCAATTGTATCCTGGTTCTGTACCACAGGTTTCAGGACAAGGATCTGAACAGGGGTCATAGATCAGGCCTTCTGGGCATATGATTGCTGGTGATTGAAAAAAGAACACATTTTAAAAAATCAGATTATTCTACAAACATAGCAAATAAAGTATCTGACTTCAAACAAAAAATCTTGGTTGCTTTCTGACAGTCCAGGTTTCTGCATAGAAAGAGTAAAGCGTTACCTTGAAGATGGTATCAGTAAGTCTGAGGTACAAAATGACTAGGTACCGAAATATTTACTATCTGCCATGATTTAGAGATTAATGACTATAACGCTTGTATTAGGTTGCATGGGGACAAAGCCAAGAAAGTACCAACTGATATGTGGGGGTGTGTGTTGTGCAATTATTAAGATTATGTCAATTCAAATGGGTCTGTCAGTTTAAAAATAGGTAAAAAAAATCTGCTAAACATAAGTTCATTGTCTTTCAGGTGAACGCCACGTGTGTGACGCTTTGCGGTGTACACTTGCTACTTGGTCGCTACATTGTATAGGTAGCAGGAGGAGTTTGGTCGCAGGAACTTTAAGTTCTATTTTTGGAATGTCGATTAATTTGTAAACTTGTATTGAAAATTGGCTTCTTTTCAAGATTTCTGTGAAATTCAGACTCAAAAATTGGGTAAAAAGAAGTAAGGTATTTTTTGAGAAAAATTATTGGAGTACCTTTTGAGATTTGTATTTTGGTTGTCGGATGTCCTACAAATTTTTGGCCTCCTCAAAAAAATATAGAAATCCTTGATATACCACTGAAAGTATCTTAATAACTGCTTGGCAATAACTGCTTCCCCAAGGAAAATAACCAAAATACTGTTTCAAGATATTTATTTCCTAAAGATTACTGAAAAGGTTTTCAGGATGAATACAAGGGTATAGTAGCAATTAATCAATAGTGGTATCATATCATACTTACCACATTGTGGTGTAACGGCTCTCCAATCATCAGGCTCTCCTCCACTTTCTCTACAAGCCTGAGCATACTCTGCCATACTGTCACAAATGAAATCTTCATCAGGTAATGTGGCACACAAGTCATAAATACAAGCCTCGTAATAATGCGCTGGATCCAAAACATCATGGCACTCTTTGAATGGGCCTCTCTCTGATATCAAGCCATAGCACAAATCTTCTGCACGCTTGTAGGTGTCAGATTCAGGGTCACATGGATCAGGCTCTTCAGAACCACACAGACTGCCATCTATCATCCAACTGTCTCCAAAGACTTTCTGCCTTTTCACCTTCAAATTGAGAGAGAGTATGTCAGCCAGGTTTTAGTGCCAAATTAGATATTGGTGAATGGTAAGAGAATGGTAAAAAATTGTTTGAGCATACAGGTCAGAATATTGCCTTAAAAAATCAACCCTGAAAATCACCGGGGTCAACCTTGGTCTGCATTGAGCATAGTGTGAACAGACAATGACAACCTAGTTTACTGGAAGTGACTACTTATCAAATAAGAAAACTCTAAAGCAACCTACATTTAAGGATGTCATGAGCTGCTGAAATTAGCCTAAAAAGATGCTTTGCATCACCAAAATTATCTTTTGAAACTGCAGTATGTTGTCACTGATGTTCTTGAAGGGACTTTGCAAGCAACCATTTTCATGTATGAGCAATCACTATCATTGACAACCGCCGTGATGGAAAAAAGTCGCTGTCATTGGTACAAGACTGTTAACTTTCTGGTTCAATATCTCAATTTGCCAAAACTGATTAAGGCAAGTCAAGTTTTTCAATGATTTGCCATATTGGTATGGATAGAACCCTTGAATTAGGACACACACTCATTAAATCAAGTTATAGATAAGAAGTTTGAGTGCAAACATGTCCTTATACTTGCAGACTGAATTTATAATTACACTTACCAGTTCCCAATCTGGGGTGAGGAAGTCATCATCAGGATCATCATTGAGAGTTCCACACAGACCACATGTGTTATCCCAATACTGATAAGGAAGTTTGATTTTAGCTCTGTTCTCTCCATCCCATTGAACAGACAAACCAAACTCAGTAGTCAGCATCTGGTGAAAAAATAGCGGGAAAATGTAGATTGTATTTAAGGCTAACTTAAAACTATATAGATAATATCTACAAAGATAAAAATATTTCTGAAATCAATAATTTAGAAATGGTGTTTGCAACTCACATACTACTACTGTAAGAGATATAACATTTTTAAAATTCAATCAACTAAAAAAAAACCTAAAACTAAACTAAAAAATGTTTGCCAGACCAAAACTTCCATCTACTGCTGCCTAATGTGTGCCAGTCAGCCACAAACAAAAACAACCTTTCAATCTGCATTGAGAATCATTATTTTTACAAGACCATTCTTTTAATCTAAGTTCCATATTGTAGTGGTTTCAAAAAAACGTTTTAAGGTTTTAAAACTCCATTGTTTGCTTTCCTGAAACTTTCTAAACTTGATATATTCATTTGGTGGTTCCAGAAACTATCTGAAGAATCTAGAAGGAAAGTCTGCATCACAACTCAGCTAAAGAGTGATAGTTTCACCCACAACGTTAGGTCAGTTTTCCCAGGTAAATTCCTGGTTGTCTAGACGTTATGATTAACCTGGAGTGTGTGTGATATCTTATAAAGGTAACTGATATATTAACATTTAAACAAATTATTTCTATACGGCATAGTAACCTACCACATAGTTTCCAGTGTTGACAATGAGAACTCCTGAGCTATGTGACACAGGTGGTATCACAGTCTCTCTATTGAGTCTGACTTCTAATCCTTGTAGTAAAGAGTACACCATACCATCATACTCCAGATGTAACTCTTGCATCCTGGAGACCTTATCAGATGGTTTGCGTTTTGTGTTGTCACCAATCAGATGGAATGATGGAAGATCAGTGGAGTTGAAGCAATCTCTGACCAGAGTGTAGTCGCAATCTCCTTGGTAGTCATATCTCTTGCCATCAAATGTGTTGTAGTGAGGGTCACCCCATACAGAACAACTTGCTTTTCCTATAGAGATAACAGATCAGAGAGATTTAAAATTAGTTGTATGACAATATGTCAAAACATAGTGGTAGGCTCATTTTTAATGTAAAATGTATTGATGCAAATGATTTTAACTATGCCATAAGTTTCCAGTGCATTTATTTATGATTAATTGATCACGTTTTACTATCCTACTCTGATCTAATAACTTTAAACTTGACTTGCAAAAACAAAACTTTATTAGTAGATATTCTGTGTATTGCTTTGAACTTCCACCTCTGAATGGAAATAAAGAAAAAAGTATGACACAATATATATCATTCATAATTTAAGAATATGACAAAATCAAAATATGTAATAATCTCAATTTTGATATTTATGACTTTACGACTTTCGTCGGAGCACTACTCAAACTCAAACTGGTGGATTACAATAGTGTATGTTTGATCAGGGTGTGAAAGGTTTAGGGTTTGAAATACGGGGAAGGGGGATCCATAAATATTAGGAGTTCCACACAGACCACACGTGTTATCCCAATA
>JXSR01S018258.1:38230-58228 GCA_000969725.1 Ophiothrix spiculata
TTTACACAACATCGTATGTAATCAAAACAAATGTGTAACAGTTAGTCAAGGTTTAGAGAAGAGGCATGGCTCATATTTCCTATTTAAATTCAAAAATATAAAAAAAGATGTGTTTTCAAGTTATACTCACAAGAAGCATTTCTGGTGTAGTGAAGTCATTATCAGGATTGTCATCAAAGGAGCCACACAAACCACAAGTTCTATTCCAAAAGGTGTATGGCACTTCAACTTGCGCATTCACCTTTCCATTCCATCGAATCAGAAGCCCAAAGTCAGTTGTCAAGAACTATAAAAGAAATAAAATAGGAATCATAAACCCTTCAAAAGATTCCATTTTTTAAAAATATCTTACTCTTATCTTGAAGATAAAACAAACCTTAGTTACTAATTAACACAACATCGTGACCTGTAACATCTAGTAAATAATGAAAAGTTGTTGATCAGTCACAAAGAATAATATATTCAATATCACAAGAGGGTTAGTTGATTGAGGCAAGCATAGATTAAAGAAAGTCTAGATAGGAAACTTGTCTATTTGCACCCTAAAAATTGGGCTAAGTTAGGGGATTGCGCCACGCGGGCGCCATGCCTAGACCCATGCTGCGCGAGTCGATGGTTGACTCTGCTGTGCGATCTGTCGCGCACTACTATTACTTGACTACAACACAATACGCATCTTACATTTTGCCGCCAAATTGTGCTTAAGCAAAGAACAATGCTTGACTGGCTCGATAGCCGCTTTCTTCGTCAAATTACCATTTAGTTGCCAGAGTACAGAGGCAAGCAACTCTAACCTAAAATGTACCACTTACTTTAAAAGCTAGAACAAACAATTTCAGAAGCTTATAAGAATGTAAGAGAGGGGCCATCTGAGTAGAGAGCCCAAACAGCTAAACCCAAGTTTAACTACCACTGTCTAATAACTTAAAATGATCAAAACTGTTTAAAAAACCTGGTCACCATGAAAACAAGCTTTGTTCAACTTACCAGAACACTGCCAGGCTTTCTGATTGTCACACCTGATGGATGGTATAGAGGTAAAGTGACCTGCACACCATCAACCTCAACTTTGCCTTCTTGTAACAGAGAAAATACTGAGCCATCATAGTCCAGGTGTAAATCTTGAGTTCTTGACACCCTATCTGATGGTTGCCATTTGACATTGTTAGCAATCAGGTGGAATGATGGAAGATCAGTGGAGTTGAAGCAATCTTGGACCAGAGTGTAATCACAATCTCCTTGGTAGTCATATTTGAGACCATCAAAAGTGATATAGTGGGGATCACCATATACAGAGCATACACCAGGAGCTAGAGAGAGAAATATGAATGATGTTTAATAGAAACCAAAATGATATTGTTTCCAATACACCAAGCCTATACTGGTCTCCAATGTCTAATATCTAGCACAACTCAAAAAAAAATAAAGAAGAGAAGAAAATCTGGTAAAAGCTATTTAATCTTGACACTTGATTATCCAGTGTCCTGACAGCAAGAATATGAATTTGTGTTGAGTGTTAACACATAACCACGTAGCAATCAGGTGGAATGATGGAAGATCAGTGGAGTTGAAGCAATCTTGGACTAGAGTGTAGTCACAATCTCCTTGGTAGTCATATTTGAGACCATCAAAAGTGATATAGTGAGGATCACCATATACTGAGCAAACTCCAGGAGCTAAAATAAAATATAAAACAAAGCAATAGTAATTCTCAGCGGGTCAACTTAACCAATGATAGGGACTGTGTGATTGTTTAATGTCAATTATGAAATTCTCATATGAGGGTAAGCACAAAATTCACAAACTTCAAATTTAATCCAACTAGAAACAAACTTGTTTTTACAGATAAAAGCATTAGGCCTGCAGGTCAAAAACTATGGAATTCCTTAAATGATCAAGTTAGAAAGTCATATAGAATGCATTTTTATTCACAATTTCATGGTGTATATACTCTTATCATGGAATAGTAGTTTTTACATCGATACAATCCACAATCAATTTGAAAAACACATACTGTTTAACAAAACTGGTATATAATATTCTATACCAAGAAAAACTTATAACCCAGCCTAATTAGACTTGGGAATATCAGGTAACACAAATAGGGAATTTCAATGACCTTGCAAAGATTAAGTGTGACTCAAAATTTGGAAGATTTGGTATATGGATGGGTCCCTTTTTCTTGAAAATTGGTATTTGGTATTCCACAGGCATGTCCCTACCCAAACCAAATTTGAGTAAACAACCGCCCCACAGGTATAACCCCAACCAAGTACACAAACTGTGATGCAAGCAACCAGGGTTAGACAATACTTTTGACACACCTTATAACTTACTCACTCACTGAGAAAAGGCTGATTTTCAGTTTTTTGGCACAGAGAATATTTGATACAACAATTATTGTGTTTAAATAATTTATACATATACTAATGCCCTTTTGGATTAGAATGGAGATCTGATGATGTAAAATTGATTTCATATAAACTTCTCAAAATAAGGTCACAATTTTTTTTAACCACTTATATCTCATTTATTTGAATCTTGTTCATCTATTTGATGCAATATTTGATTAGCTAACAATCTCTTCTTTAAAATGACACAAAATTTGTAACAAGAGCTTGCTTTATGGCTGAGTTATTCCACTTTCTTAGCAGGTGGTAACAGACAGAGTGTGACAAAATTGAGCAGTACCTGTATAAATCCTACTGATTATGATGTTATAGGATAAATCAGTGAATGGATGAATGAATAATGAATAAGTTGTTTGTATTCATTAACAAAACAACGTTCACTTAATAGCTACTATAAAAATATCAGTATGCACCTGTCCTTGGCATCCCGTTTCACGGAAGTGCTTAAAGTTTTGATACCATGTTTCACTAACATCAAATGTTGCTATAACTTGCTTTTGAGATAAACCAACTTAAAGTTGGTCTATGCATGAGTTTTAGTCAGATTTAATAATCTCACCATGATAATTCTTGGATTAAACACCAAATTACCACTTTAGAGGAAGTACCAAACAAGATGGATTAATTACATAGTATAGTATAGTATAGTTTATTGGAATTCACTTTTACAACAGTGGCTCTCACCTACCCGATGGTGCATCTATAAACAAATATTTTATAAATATTTACAAATACAAATTATATACATTATACTTACATAATTATACAGAATAAACTAATTATTATACAGAGTACAAGATACAAAAGTGCAATAGGAGTCCATTTACATAAACTCTTAATCTTATCCTCACTTTTTGTTATTCAAAAAACAAACTGTTATCAAGTATTATAAAGTTAAATTCATTCATCTATTCATTCACGAAATATATCCTATATAGCATCATAATCAACAAGATAACACAGATACTGCTCAATTTTGTCAAACGCTGTCTGTGACCTACCTGTTATTTTAGTGGAATAACTCAGCCATAAAGTATGCTATTGTTACAAATTTGGTGTCATTTTAAAGAACAGATTGCTAGCTAATCAAATAATGTATCAAATAGATGAACTAGATTCAAATAAATGAGATACAGACGGCTAAAAAAAGTTTCCACACTTTTTTGATAAGTTTAGAATGCATTTTTATTCACAATTTCATGTTTTTTCATGGTGTATATACTCTATCATGGAATAGTAGTTTTTACATCTATACAATCCACAGTCTATTTGAATAACATATACTTTTTAACAAAACTGGTATATAATATTCTATACCACGAAAAGACTTTGGAATATCAGGTGAAACAAATAGGGAATTTTAATGACCTTGCAAGTACTTTCATTTACCAAAAAAACTGTCAATGCTCAATTTTTCACCAAAAAAATTATCTCTCTTCATGTCAGAAAGTATAAACTTACACAATCTATTAAACATAAGAATACCAATACTCAAAAATAGCTGAACATTTTTAATGCATTTAAATCAAGTTTGAATGAATTTCAAGTAAATCCAATCAATATGCACTTTCTGCTACAAATACACTTAAATATCCAAATTTGTATTTTCAATATTGATCTAACATTCACGGCAAGGAGCAAAATTTTTCTTAGTTACAATTTCGCCTACTGTTCTAATGTCTGTTTTTAAGTATATAAAACTTACTAAAAATTCCCTTTAAAATGTATTGAAGGTTCCTAATTCAATATGTTCAATGAAATTTAAGGTGATAATCATTTTTTCGACCTTCCTTTGTAACATCTGATATATGTTTTGTTTAAGAGATTTTTGGAGTATCCAGTTTACATAAATAAATATCACTAACATTTTTGCTAAAATATTTGCCTTAAGCATCATTTTTGCTCAAAGCATGCATGCAAATCAAACTGTACATTTGCTGTAAGTAGCTCATGACCCTTTATTTCAATATGGGAAAATGTTTTGTCTACTTTGTCACCAGATCAGATTACCTCATAGATTTAAAGCGGAGATACCAGACATGTCCGCCATTTTTATCCAGCATGGAGACAAAATTGGGGGTATTCGGGTTTGACCGACAGCTTGCCGATGAGGCATGATAGCACCGTGTCATAATGCGCGAATATTGAAACACGCACACACGCTTTGCGTGCAGGTTGGCGTATCATTCCCGTAAATTATTATTTGTGTAGGTTGTCTCTACTCGTAACCAAGTCTCAGCTCTCGGAGTTGATTTTGCTGGGAACCGAGTGGACCCGAATACCCCCAATTTGAGCTCCATGGCTGACGACGCCATTACACGGGCTGGTATACAAAGCCTGGTATCTCCCCTTTAAATCTATGGATTACCTATGTTTAAATACATTGAAATTATATTCTACATGTTCTATATATAACTTATAATGCTAGCAAGGTCATTGATTTTGGTGAGTTGGATAAAAATGTGTGGTCATCGGTTACAGTCGGGGCCACACGCTCGATCGAGCGTACTGCTGCATTTAGTTGTGTGCTCTATCTAGCGATCAAGAAACACGATGGATAGAGCGTACAGATACCTCCATGTTGGATCGAGCAGACTCTGGGGACAACGCCAAATAGGACCTGTACTGTGCGCAATACTTTAAGAGCTACTCAATACTGCGCTATTACGCAGAATCAAATTAACATGCACATTGCTGGATATTGTGTGCTGCTGAAAATAGCGGTATTTTTTATTAACATTTCTTATCGTCATTGCATTTTCAATCATGAAGTTTAACGAGTGTTCACACAAAAGTTGTCCAAGGAATGCCATTTTACTATATTTCTTTGAAATAAAACATACCGGGTACTATAGCTCTGGTTGAAAATAGCGGGGAATAGTAGCGGACAAGTGCGACAACAGCCACCAATCACTGGTCCTCCAAATACCCTAATTCCAACCTATGATTTTCATTCCGAAAGGCATAGAACTCAATATATGTACAATTCTAATATGTACAATTCTAATAAGTACAATTCTAATATATACGTAGACCAGCTTTTCCATGGAGTTGACTGTCAAAGTTGTTTTGATCGTGCTAAGGACAAATGAAAATTCAAGGTAGACTTAGTATTTCTGACTCTGAACCACAGCTAGCTATGTATATCCAAATATATATAAATATTTTTGGCCTCCTACCCCACCTTTACTTTTATCGTTAACTATCGCTACCTTTTTTACTAATATACTATTTCCCTCATTATTTTCACTGGTTTGTCTGTAGATTATCAATTTCATTTGGCCAATCATTATGAATGATTATAAGAACTCATCCTTATGATTTTCTGTAGGTTACATATACTTAAGGGTGGGATTACACTGTGACGACATATTTGACAGAAGGTAACAGAGTTGAAAAACAACCCTCCGTGACCCGTAGTCAGTCTTCGTTCCTTTACGTCAGTCAATTGCAAGGTTCCTATTTGATTTTCAACCATGATATCGCTACTGAGATCTGTTCTTTACTTCGTGGAAGGTTGCAAGTTTTTCCATTACGAAGTAATAATGCGCATGGTGATCGCATATTCAATTTTCAGAAGCAATAACACCAGCAAAATGGACACGTTTTGTCGCAAATCTGACCCCTAACACAAATTACATATAGGTGTATTGTATCGTCTGGAGTTAAAACAGCAACCAGAAACAACGCTTCTAAAAGCACAATCATAAGGAAACAATTATGTTAAGAAGAGAGAGCACACTATTACCCTTTGAAGAAAGTAAACCAACAGGCATTTACCATGAAGAATTTAATGAAGATTTACCTAACCATAATAACTTTACATTGTACAGATATTGAATGAAAGCTATACACATAAACATAAACATGACATGATAAAGGCAGAAAGAGAGCACACAAAAGCAATTGAAAATGAAATTCAGATGAAATCACAACAAAACTGGTAAAATAATTCGAACTGGAAAAGTATATGGGAGGTATTTTATGGCAAACAAAAACAAGGAATATGTATGAAGTACTTGATGCTGCTGAATATGCGGAAATGTTAAGCCTAGACAAAGAGACTGAGAAAATGATTATTATAATTAAAAAAGTATTTTGATACACAGGTATTTTCAGTTGATGTTAAAGACTCAATTTTTTTATTTAAAAATGTAATTGTCTTAAAAAATGGCTTGCGTATTAAACACTTTGTATTTGTGACAACCTAAAATGTGTATGACAAGTTGATACTAAGCTTTATCCTGGCAATAAATGCATTTTCCTGACAATATTCATATTATAGCTTCATGATTAGGCTACAAATTTGTTCGAATCATACTTAGTCATTTTGACCCAACACCATCTAGTATATGGCACGTTTTGGCTAAATTCAATTTATAGGAGAGGCAAAATCAAAAGATTGACCATGAAAACACATTCGAGGTCCCCATGTAGTACGAAGTTCAAGTTTGTCCCGTTCGTTTTGTCCTTTAAAGTATATAGAGGCTAACATCTCTTCAAGCAACATTAATTTCATGCTTCAGGCCTATTCCGATATGAAAGGCGGACCTAGAATGCAGGCGGGCTAAGATTACTTTTACACTGGTACAACAAACTGCAAAAGTACACGGCACGGCACAAATAAACATAGGTACATAACATAATCGGCTCAATTCAGCGTTATTTATACTGATATATCCAGCGTGAACGCTCGATTGAACTGCATGATCCTCGGCTGTGTAAAAGTTGCAGTTGTTTTTAATAGAAACACCCTTAACTAAAGATACATCGGTAAATATTTTTTTGCATTGGTCAAATTTTAGATAATTAGTCAGTAGTTGCGAATAACTTGGAGAAATTAGTGAACTATTTTTGGAATTAGTGAACTGTCTCTAGATATGGCGAGTTCCAATTCACGCTTCATTCAGCGATATTTTACGCTTCATGCAGTGTTATTGCTCGATCGGGCGGTGTTCTCAATCGAGCGTGTGGCCCGACTGTATGGCTATATTAAACTGTGTAGAAACTCAGAAGGTCTTAGCTTTGGCATACATGTACAGCTATAGGCAAAAAACTAAGAAGAACTTTTATCGCATCTTCCTTAATATTGCATGAATGAAGTTCATTGATACATCAAATCGCAGTTCTATTTTCCAGGTAAAACATTAGCAATAGTTTCAAAATATTTTATCCATAAAATAATTTTTCCTTTTTTCAAATATGAGTCAAATGACCTCTAAACACTATCGATTCGATACCGCACTAAATGAAAACCCAAATGTACATTTTTTGTTCCTTAGGGACCGTTCACAAACACTTGTAAGGGGGGGCCTGATGCCAAAAGGGGGGGCCCTTAAAATGTTCACCCTTGTTAGGGGGGGCCCTGAAAAAAATTACCACAAATATTCCGGTAAAAATTGAGTTTACATGCTTTTCTATGGGTTATGACCACTAATTTTTGTCGCAAAAAGGGGGGGGGGCCATTAAATTTTTTGAGGTCAAAAAAAATTTTTTTGCATCAGGCCCCCCCTTACAAGTGTTTGTGAACAGTCCCTTAATTATTCAAATCCAATAAAAAATATCTGTGCTTCGTATTGCATTGAGCTCATCAGAGATATTCACATACGGTACCCCCGATAAGTCGACAAAAATGGTCTCATTATGGTCTAGTCCTGCACTATGGCTCCAAAAAATAGGTCACATATGAAATAGCAGTTGACTGAGCTCCAGCGGTGTGCCCAAACGGGGCAGGGGGTACGTGCCCCCTCCCCTGTTTGGTGTCTCAGTCAAGGGAAGAGGCCCATTTGGACAATAAAAAGATAGAAAAAGAAAGGAGAGGAGAGAAAAAAAGAAAACCAAAGACAAATAGTTAAAAATGTATTCAAAATAGTTTAAAAAGGTATCAGTGTGCTTGTGAGACCTTTTTTTTTGTGCTTGTCAATTTTCAAAAGCTATGTCAAAAATTGTGGGTGTACTTTTTAAGTCTTATATCATTCGGGGGAAACTGATGCTTGTGCTTCACCACTCAGAAAATCCTGGGCACGCCACTGGCAAGCTCCAGCCGAGCTGGAACGCCAGGGAAGACAAAACCCACACAAGTGTTAACTTTGAGGTGTATTGCTGTGAACTCGTAAACCTTGTGGGTTTAGTTTGCTGTGGCATGCCAGCGTGGCCATAGCTTGGCCGATTACTCTTTCTATTTGTGACTTAAGTTTAGCAATAGGAGAGGATAACCCCTCCCTTGTGACACAAGAATATTTCTACTATCACTTAAAGGGACTAGCCTAGATTCCACTTAGAATTAAAAACTTATGAAAATGCTTTAAATAAAGCTTAAAAGTGTAGTAAAATACCAAAAAGTACAGAAATGTACACAGAAATGGCTCAAATTGACAGCAAATTGATTTGCACTATATATGTGATGGTGGTGTGACTATCCAGTGTTTTCTAAATCCTAAATTTGTACCTCAGATGGATTTACCAGATAAAAGATCAAATGAAGCTCTTGGAGATAAGTTAATACATATCAAAAGAGAAACAATTTTTATCAAAAATGATTTTGTTTACCCATCACAGGTGTAGAAACAAGATCTTTTTAAGATTTGAAACTAGAAACACTTTTTTAACCATTTTTTGTCCCCGGCGACAAAAAATACAGCTGGTAAATAATTTCATTTTTTCCCCACTGTTACACAAATTCAGCGAAAACTACTGGTAGGATGTGTTAGTATAATCATGTACTATCGATACATGTGAAAAAAATGTATAGTCAGAAAATCAGCGGACAGGATCTAGGCCAGTCCCTTTAAGTGCTTTATCAAAATAGCACTTAAGTGATTGTAGACTGCAAGCTTATGTTTTACAGTACGTATTCTAGCTTATCAAAGTATTGATTTCATTGCTAATATCCATTTAATTTTATCTATTAAAATGACAAAAGGAGTACTAAAATACTGGGACCAATTTTATTCAATTTTAGCTTTAGGCTTTTTCCAATAAATGTTTAGTTTCCTGTTGCAGATTTTTAAAAATAGAGGGGGTGGTCACTTTTCATCATTGATGAGATAATTCAACTGACATAGTATGCATACAGTACAGTAAATCACATAACAGTATTTTTGTGTTTGTCTATGCATATTAAAACACAGGAACATTATGAACTGCATATTTTTCCATTTTTAACTTTCAATTTTGGGTGATGAAAATGTCCAAAATTATTTTCCATGAGCAAAACCAGCATCATTTATTTGGAGAATGCAATCCCAATATATTAATTATTACTCATGTGCCATGCACCCCCCCCCCCCCATGGAAACTGTAAGTATCAACATTTGAGAGATGCCTGTTATTTTGAGCCATAAATAATTTGGCTTGTCTTTTAAAATATTAACAAATAATGAAGTTATCTCAAACAAATACTTGGAATTTTGGATACTTGGGTGGGCGGAACAGCAGTCCGGAGGCCAATCCCACAATGCATCGCGGTTTTCAGTTGACATTTGATATTATCGACTGAACGCTGTGTGTGACGTCTCATTTCTCTATTGCCCGTCAGCGAGAGCACATCAATCTCTACAACATTGTATGTGCCAACAGTGTGCCGGTATTGCAGTGGATTCAGTATAAAGTTACACTGATTACAACTCTCTATAATATATTAATTATGTAAAGAAAAGAAAGATTTTAAAATCAGGAAATCATCAGCCGTCATTTGTAAATATCAACGTTGTTGTTGTTATTTTTGACAAAGACACGGCACATTTTGATTTTTATGAATTCCGATAACAGTATGTTTCATAATAAATATTAAAAATCTACGTACGTGTTGAGATCAGAACTTGATTTTATTTGTGTTAAAGTTGTAAAAAAAAATCAAAAACCCAATTATTTCAGTGTCTTTACTCCTAATTAAAAGTATTGAACATTTAAAATGAAAATAAGAAGTGAAAAAAAAAGAGCTCTCTCCCGGGCTCGATCCTGGTTCGGAAAATGTTATTTCACAACTAACAAGAAATGTGTCCAGCGCCTTAGACCGCTCGGCCACGCTTCACGATGATTACATGTGGGAATTTATTAGTACTTATACTATACAGGTTTGCCTAACGTAAAAATAGCCTCTTACACAACGCGACTGATCGCTGATATATTACGATTTACCATGGACAATGTGTTTACGTACTCATACTAGAAACGAGATTTGTATGAATTTGGCTGGCTCTCAGAATTACCTAACCTACTTTTACATTAAAAATAGTGAAGAGAATTAACTACCAGGAATATTTTTCAACACAGTATGACCTTTATCGTCGAACTGGTGAAAGTAAACAAGTCTCCCTACATGTACAGGTGTTGATCCAATGGCGACTAGCGTTACACGTATTTTCTATGGTAGGTTCGCGGTATCTTAATATTGCAATTTAGAGTCATTTGAATTGTGGGATTGGCTTCCAGACTGCTGTTGGTGGGCGGCAACAGGAAACTAAATATTAAGTGCAAAGGGCCTAAAACAACCAAATCCTACCATATTTGGAAGTCTATTACCAGCTGTTGGTAGCTGTCTCACAAATGCAACTTATTCAAAAATTAGCGTCACTTATTACTTTGTATCTTGATAACGAGACACCACATCGGTTATCTTTGTTAACTGTGGAAAAGCCTACAACTGAATTTATCACAGCCTTATATGATTTTTGAACTGATTGACTGCAAATGGATCAAAATTACATTTCTAGATGTGATGATTAATCCTAACTGATCATTTAACTTTTCTCGTTTTTAGCCTCGAAAAGGGAAGAGTGGAGAAAAACGTGTGTTTTCACCAGGATTCAAACCTCGCATTTCCCAAGCGAGTGATACCCGTAGCAAGCCACCACGGAGACACCGCCCGGCCAGCAATTTGGCCCCTGCATGTAACCCCCGTCTGTGATGTGTCTGGACTTTGCGCATTTTCGTGATTTGGTTCTGTTAGGATTTTTTCTGATACTTAACTGGCTTTGGAGGACCTAACTTTAAAGAAGGAACATTGTTAACATTACAAATTGTATTTTTTATAAACTGTTCTTTTGACTAATGGTAAAATGGTCACCAAGGACTACATCATGCACTTCATATATTCCTTAATGCTTGCTTCAGTTTCTGTAGCTACAGTTGCTCCAAGTATTGCATCTGAAACACAAGAAGTGCTAGATTGTAATGCCATAAATTTCCACCAGTTGGGACTTAAATATGGAGATTTAATACATGGACCGGCATATGTGTGTGTTTTTGGTTTCATTTGTCCAATAGACTGCATGTGCACAGTGGAAAATGATACAATAACTAGTCAATGTCCTGGCAGTAACACATTGACTTTTCACAGCCCTATCAACAACATCACTGACCTTCAAGGCAGCTCATGGATGTCCACTGGACTTAGTGCACTTGGTAAGAATGCCTTTACACATGCCTTTATAGGAATGTCTGATGTGATACTTCTGCTACGACAGAATCGCATATCACATATACACCCTAATGCCTTTCAAAATCTAACCAATCTCATGGTCCTTGATCTGGACAGTAACAGAATTACGGTATTGATTAATGACATGTTTGAGGGACTTGTCGGTATTCAACTTTTCACCGTAGATGACAATCCGATATCCACAATTAATCAAGATACTTTCAAAGATTTATCGTCACTGTTCTTTCTGTACGTTTATAACAATAGCATTGAATATATACATCCACAGGCATTTGAAAGGCTTAGTAATCTTTGGTATTTGCTTATTGGACAATCCAAGCTAACTGAAATTAATCCAAATTGGTTTCAATATTTCGTGTATTTTGGTATATTAATTTTAAATAAAAATTACTACCTTACCAACTTGCAGCCAGAACAGTTTGGGAACAATCCTCACCTGTTTATTTTACACATTGAACACTGCAATATTTCATCCATACATCCAACTTCATTTCATGGACTTTCTGGGTTAGGAGAATTATCTTTAGAAAATAACAGCATAGTAGAAATCGGCACAGAGTTTAGTGAACTTTCCAAAGTGTATGGACTTAATTTAAAATATAATAAGATTATGAAGCTCCACAATCAGAGTTTTGATGGGCTAATCAGCTTAGTTACGATTGTTCTGGACAATAACTATATACAATATTTGCCAGAAGGTCTATTTTATGGCTTGAACAATTTACAGCATTTATATATAAATAACAATTATATTGATAAAATATACTCATCACAATTTAAAGATCTCAGTAACCTAATCGTGCTGTCTTTACAGAATAATTACATTGCAGAAATACCTCCAAATTGCTTCGACAATATCACTAATATCGCAAACATATATCTATCACACAATAATATTGGTGATATTCCTTCCCCACTCTTTGTCAGTCACTCTAGGTTGATATCAGTCCGTTTAGATCATAATGAACTCTTAGACATCCCTTTAGATCTATTTGTGGAAGACACTATATTTTTTAGACTTTATGTTCTTCATGTAAGTGGCAATCACATTCATATTCTACATCCAAAACAGTTTGAAAGACTACCAAACCTAAAAACGTTGTCATTAAGTCGCAATAATTTTCAGGTATTACCCTCAATGTTATTTTCTAATAATATAAATCTAGGGATCATTTTTTTATCACACAATAAAATTACTTCTCTTACTAATGGTATATTTCAGAATATAAGCAAACTATGGTATGTGGATCTTTCATACAATTTATTAAATACACTTGATATAGGTCGTGCAACTTTTTCCATCCCAATCAAATCAGGAAACGATACCTATTTTGATCTTAGAACAAACAAACTACAATTTGTTAATGACAACTCTTTTCAAGGCGTGCATAGTGGGAATATTAACCAAACATTACACATTTTGGTCGACAATGAAGCAACTTGTTGTTTTATAAATACAGCAAAGTGCAACGCAATTATCCCGAGATCACAATTCTTAACATGTGGAAAATTATTGCCAAATACAATTCAGAGAATCACGATGTGGGTTTTAGGTATATTTGCAATATTAAGCAACATATGTGCTATAATTTACAGGTTTCATCAAAAGCAAGATTCAAACAAAGTTCAACATGTATTTATATCCAATCTTTGTCTGTCAGATTTGTTCATGGGTATCTACATGACCATAATTGTAGGTGCAGATTTGTTCTATCGTGACCCTTTCCCCTCTGAAGCATGGAGATCAAGTTTAACTTGCAAACTAGCAGGAGCTCTTTCGTTTCTTTCAAGCGAGGCTTCGGTGTTTTTTGTGGCCCTCATTAGCTTAGACAGATGTATAGCTATTAGGTTTACATTTAGCAAGTATAGAATTGAAACCAAATCAGCTCGAGTTCTAAGTATACTTGCATGGCTGAGTGCTCTAATTCTGGCTATATTGCCAACTATTTGGGCACAAATCAATACAGACATATACGATGTATCTGAAGTTTGTACTGGACTGCCTCTCTCGCGAAGAAACATATATGAACAATATGTAGTTAATATTGATACACAGGCCAAAACTCTTGAAGATGAACGTTGGATACCTATCTAGAGTTGTTGGCTCAAATTTAGGAATGTACTATGGTATTGCTGTTTTTATATGCCTGAATTTGTTAAGTTTTGTAGAAGTTATTATTTGTTACACTCTAATCTTTGTGACAGCGATGCAGTCTGCTAGGAGAGTTGGTAGAACGACTTCTAAAACCACAGAATTGAAAATGGCATTCAAAATGGGTGCTGTAATAATGACTGACTTGGCGTGTTGGATGCCAATCATTATCCTTTCGATACTTGTTCAAACAGGAAGCCATATTGTCTCTCCAACTGTGTACACATGGATTGTTACTTTTGTGTTGCCAGTAAATTCAACCATAAATCCATTTCTGTACACTCTGTCCTCTGTTTTGATTGATTTGTGTTCAACAAACAAAAAAGATTAAGAACATTTGCTAACAGTACCATCTTCTTTCCTTGATAGGCCTATAGATTGAATCAGTGAAAGTCATCCAAAGCCTACCTAACCAATGTTAAAATGGAATTATTGACCTTAAAATGACCTGGGATGAAAAAAAATTGTCTCAGGTTCATGTAGCCCAAAAACCCCAAGAACTACTGTATTTGAGTTTTTTAGTCAAAAAGGCTGTGTATACGTACTACACAGAATTTCTTTGAAATTGCGTTTTAGGTCACAATTTTTGTTTGTTTGTTTGTTTTTGCCAGTTTGCGGCCAAATATTCAAGTTTATTTTACTTCTTTCTTTCGATGTAAAAAACAAATTATAAAGCAACAAATCTCTTGCAAACCTAAAAAGAAATGCGGTAAAATAAGAATTTCTTACGCTATGCACGCAAGAACCTGTGTCAAAGTTCTCTTTTTTTTTCCTTGGCCTTAATTAACAAGTACAGTACAGGTTGACATTACAAAATGCAGTGAATATGAGTTCATTTCACCAACAGATTGTAAATTTATTCAAAAAATTTGAATATCAGCTTTGCAAAATGAAAAACAGTCTGGATAAACACATATGGAAAACTTTCACTTATAATAATTTTTACTGCATCACTGCACACAGCACTCGCTATACTAACGTATGGTGGAAAAGTCCAAAATTGGGCAATATGAGTGTATACAAACCTTAAATTCATGCAAAAACCATTTAACGAATGGAAAGACTGGACTTTGTTACTGCTTTTACATATCCATATGAGTTGAAAATAACTTTCTTAATGATCTTGAAATATGCAGTGTAAGTAAAATGAGCAGCTGTTTGATCAAAAATTGAGTCAAAATTGTTGATTTGAGCCTAATTCTCGTGTACAGACAACAGTTCAAGTTGTTGTATTTCACCAATTTGCGCAAAAATCTAAGGTCAGACATACTAAAATCAGTTATGGTTGGTAGGAATCTACTATAGCCATTCTAAAAAGAGTTTCTAAGTGCCTGTATATCCTATCATATCAAAACGGCAACAGGTTGAAGTGATAAAAAGCCTACTTTTGGTACACATTATTCAAGGACAATGGCCATTTTAAGCAAATGAGACACATTTTATAATATGTATGAATTGAAATTCTCCATATATCAAATATATATTTTGTAGAAAGACAATGGGACACTGGTGGAATAATTAACTGTTCACACCTAAAAAGTGCTTAGTTGTTTCAGACCCCATATTAAAATCAACTAAAATATTTATAAAATATAAAAAGTAGATCCAACGGACAAAACACATCAAGGTTCAAATAACTGGGTTAAAGATAAACTGAAGCTATGATCAACATTTGGTACAACTGGTTGCTCATTTGTGGTGGATGGTCACAAATAAATATCAGAATGTGGTTAGTTTTAAAAGCAAAACTAATATCTCATATGAGACCGTCCATCCCAAACGAGCCGTAAATGCAACAAACTTTAATTTTGCGTTACAGGTGAAAATGTCAATGTTGAAATTTGCCAAAATTTTTTGGACAGATTCACAATCCTTGTGCTTATTACTTAAAAACACCAGCAAAGTTTCATTTCAGGGAAGTGATCGAAAATATGAACTGTTTCTGTATATTTTGAAGACAAATCAACAAAAAACACAGGGCTTACTGATCTTTGAACCTGTTTATCTCAGTTATACATTTTACTCCATAACTTGACTTCTGGAAATCAAGTGAAGTTCATTGAGGTGTCATTTTAATCCTTAACATGCAAATATTTAAAAAAGTGAAAATGGCAAGAGGCTGCATTACGGCTCATTTGGGATGGACGGTCTCAAATGTTAAGAGAACCAATATGTTATTTTGTGTCAAATTAGCACAATATAAATGAAACATTTCAAATGCAAATGTTGAAAACTATATTATCCATAGATGTGATAAATATATATAAGGCCAAAGAAAAAAATAGTCTGTCTCAGCTTCCCGTGCGCATAGCTTTTAAAAATCAAAATTTAGCGCATTCCTTTATTTTTTTTTAGGTTTTTGAGAGATTTTAAGTTTTTTTAACCTTTTTTCCTACAACTGTGAAAAAAGTTAAATAAAAAAGCGAAAAAGAAATAGTGGCCGAAAAATGCAATAAAAAAAAATTTAGGGGGTATTTTCCACATATTAAGTAAGCTGAGACAGAGTTCTTTTTTTTTGCCTAAGTATGCTCATTATAAAGTGTAAATGATTCAATATTTATTATAGTAAAAGTGTTATTATTGTTGAAATTCATGTTCCTTAAATAGGGCTAAAGGAACATGAATTTGTAAGACAATATTTAGTTTAGTAACATTGTGTGTCATGTGTGAAAAGAATCAATATATATTAAAGACAATCACAATAATAAGTTCCTACTAGCAGAATTGTTTTGTTTTTTCTCAAACATTAGAATATAGGCAAATTTAATATGGGACTAACTGACCATCTAAGAGTGCAAAAACACATTTTTTGGCCATTTGGGCTTCCAGACAAGCTAAAAATAACAATTTTTGTAAAAAATACTTCTGAATGGGAATTTTAATGAAAAACACCCATTCAGATGTTGCATCATTTTTATTTGACCAATTTTTTGAATTTCGTGCCAAATAATGAATTTTTGACCTTATTTGGCATGAATATAAAAAAAATGACCAAAATGCTAGAAACTAAAAATGACCCAACACCTGAGTGGGTGTTTTAAATCAAAATTCCCATTCAGAAGTCTTTTTTTTTAATTTGTTATTTTTAGCTTGTCTGGAAGCCCAAATGATCAAAAAATGTGTTTTTGTGATTTTCTCAAAAATATAATTTTTGGCCAAAAATCAACATCACCAACATGTTCCTTGTGAAAATTCCTTTCTGGAAATGTAACTTTAAGCGCTTTTTAATTTTAAAAATTCAACTACAGAGGACAGTATATATCGTTGTCGACAACAATAATTAAAAATAAAAGAATATCCAAATATTTTGATATAATATGGTTTGAATATGACAATGAAACTTTGCATGTTGTCATTATTACCGCTAATACTTCAAATAATGCAAAAATCTCAAAATGCTTGGAGAAAAGTTTGGGGATGATGCTGAACTTGTCATATGCCCCTTTAAGTTTAACTGGCAACATTGAACTCATGGAAGTGTTTCTAGATATAAAACTTTGATTTCTCAAAACTTCTTTACGTGTAACAATTTTTTTGAGTAAAGAATGCAAGCGTGTTTTTAAAAGCATAATAGTCACCTCTAAAGAGTATCATTTTCAAATCAATTACAACAATACATTTGAAAATTGAATTGTTTGGAAACTAGAAACACTGCTCTGCATATCACATAGGCAGAAATCTGATTAAACTTGTCAATGATAGGATATTTGTCTGAACGCTATCTATCATGTCGTTTCTTGATTCAAATAACTATTTAGAGTCACGACTAGTAGTTTCAATTGTAAAATAAGCAAAATAAATATTTCAAAGCTGAAATTCATATATCTATATACATAATAATAATAATAATGAGGAGGCGCTTTTAAGTGCATAAACTGGTTATGGTCTCTACGCCCTTTACAAATGAAAACACAAAATATACAGAGAGCAAAAGATTGATACAACTACAGAAAAACTTACACTACTATAAATTAAAAACTACGACTTAAGCTACAACATGAGCAATATGTAAAAACCAGAGATGAGAAAGAAACTAATTGGACATAAACAAATGAGATTTTACTTAAAACTACTCAGAGAATTGGCATGGTGGATACAGACAGGCAATGTATTCCAGAGATGTGGCGCAGCGATGGAAGGCACGTTTGCCGTACAATAGACATATTTTATTAAAAATGTGAAATACGGGTAAATTCAAGGAAAGTCCATGGACAGAATTGTCTGTAAAATTTGAATATAGGAAAAGTTTTAAGAAAACCATGTCCATTAAATTGAGAAAAAGGGTCCAGCTTATATCCAAAGTCCAGGAATGTAAAGTACAGTCCAAAATTTACACAGATATGTGGATCGTCATATCGAAAGGTACCTTAATACCGGCATAGTACGAGATACGGGCCATTGAAGCTAATCATAGTCAAAAATCATGTCCAAGGTCGAATTTCTAATTTCATCAGAAAGGTTATCATTTAAGTGTATTCTATCATATTAATCAGGTTCCAAAATCCAAAACATAAGAAAAATGTATTAAAAACCAAGCTAAAAATCCTCTCTCCATTCAAAATATACTAAGTACAAAAACTTTAAACTCGATTTTCTCAGAACTATAGTCTTCCGAATCAGCCCGATGCCTTTTACCAATTTGGGTGTAACTTCGCAACCGAACATCCAATAAACAAAATCAAGGTGTCATTTTAAAGCTTAAAATCTCAGCTTTCAGATGAGACCAAAAAATCGATTTTGATTTTGCCGACCTTTAGGTACCTTTCAATATGACGGATCTCATACAAACTGAACTTTTTTTAAAATTGAGTTTCAATTCCATGCATTACATAATCATAAGTTGGTCATTTTTAGTACAAAATTAATGTGTTGCACTGTAAAGAGTTAAGAAACAAACAATATTTTCAACAAGTTAATACATATAAAGATATTATAAAGTTTTATAGTAAATGATAAAAAATACTTAAAGGTAGGTATTCCGATCTGGTGAAAAATTTAACATGCATTTTTTCTTTATTTGAATGAAGGGTCATCACCTACATAAAGCAATTATAAAGTTTCATTCCCATACCTTGAGCCAAATTAATGCAAAAATGTGTTTGAGGGTGACCCATAGAAACCTATAGGATATTTATTTTTGTTAGCAAAACTTGTGATAAACTAGTAATTAAGCACTTTTTTGACCATATCTCTTCAACAAAACATAATATGCGCGTGAAATTTTACAGGGATTAGGAGAAAAATATGCGCTTTCATGTGGTATCAAAATCTCTAATTTGATTTTGTGAGTGAAAGTGATCGAAATACACATCTTTAAAAGTTTATCATTTTCAACATATGTTGTCTGGATTAATAAATGATGAATAAATGGTAATATGGTTCCATTGGTTACATATGTTAGTGCTATTATTTGTAACATTTACCTCTTCTACAGCTTTGTCCATCACCTTTGAACCCATCACGACAGTAGCAGTCTCTTACACCATTCCGTATTTTACACTCCGCAAACTCATCACATCCATATGGGGTGCATGTCAACTCACCATCGCCACAGATACAGACTTCTGAGCAATCGTCGTTGACATACTGAGCTCCGGCCTTTGAAAACAAAATGACAATGATTACCTGATATCTTTCTTCATTATGTCTAAAAGAGATATTCAAGACACTTTTTGATTTTTTCCCCCAAATAGAATCTGAAAGAGATATTACTTTTTAAACAGTAATACTACCATTACATAAATATTTTCACCCCCATCCCATGAGCACCATTGGAACATATAATGTAAAATGAAGCCTCACAGTTATTAAAAAATATGATCAGAAAAGGAGTTGAACGTGTACCAGTGAAAATTACTTATTTTTAAAATCATATATTACAATCTCTAGTGAAATTCTCAACAAATCTCTTGCAAACCTAAAAAGAAATGCGGTAAAATAAGAATTTCTTACGCTATGCACGCAAGAACCTGTGTCAAAGTTCTCTTTTTTTT